>JBBDGT010000014.1:155000-160000 GCA_037306005.1 Rhinophrynus dorsalis | reverse complement strand
AACCTCTTAAGAAGACTATTATACCCCAGTCTATTGGTAATAAGATTCCTCTCCTGAGAGAATTAGACAAAATAAAACTGGGGGTAAAAAGAAGTTTAAAATGAAGCACTGTTCCTCCGAAAGAAAACTAACACGTTCTCAAAAAGACAAAACTAGTACAACTAGTAGGAAATTATGTGGAACAAACCCACAAAAAAGAACCTCAACTCGGGAGGATGGAGTACCGAGTAAAAGAAAGAAGGCCAGGTGCAAACCTGATTCCTTTTGCTTGGATTCATCTACTGATGAATCAAGTGAGGATTATGAGGAACTAATAAATCAAAATTCTGACTTAGAAGTCTCTGATGAATCAGAGGCTAATAATTATTATGATGTTGATGAAGTTGATGATAATGTGGTCCTAAATGAGATGGGCAACCCTCTTTTCGATCCTGAAGGCATTAAACATCCTAGGTCTTCAGAATGGGTGCCTAAAGATCATGTGGCCAAATATATCGAGTTATGGGTTAGGAAGGCTCTGGATTCAAAATCTCAAAATAAATTGAGATCAGAATGCCCTAGACCATCCATAGATAAGATATGTGACACCCCTCTTATGGATCCACAAATGGCTCAATATATAGCCAAGTCAGGGAGAGACCCTAGGAAGGGCGTGGAAAGGTCACTGAAACAGTGCCAAGATAAATTGTTGGACACAGTTGGCCCTTTAGCAAAAATTTTTAATCTGACTGAGGAAGCTATTTCCAATAATTCCACGATTGACCCTAATGTTTTATGGGGATGGATTCAAAGAGCCTTTTGTTTGATAGGCAATGCCAACACTGCACTCTCTACCGAGAGACGGAGAGTTATATTTCTCCGTATTGACCCAAAATTGTCTGAAATGGCCTCTACTGAGGCTGGTCCAGAAGCCAAAGGTCTTTTATTTGGAGATTCTTTTATTAAAGACTTAGGAAAGTATGTCAACACTTTCACAGCTCTAGATAAGGCTCATAATTCGATGAATAAAGTCTTTAATAAGAAGGTTTTCATCAGGGCCGGGAAAAGTAGGGGTCGTTTTCCCGGCCGGTCTTCGGGTTCCTATAGAGGCCAATACAGGAACTATCAAGACCCTTCATACTTTGGGAAAACAAATTATTCCCAAGAGACCAGAGCACTCCCTCCCTTTTTCCCTCAACGCGGAAGAGTTTGGAGAGCGAGAAATACCAGAGGTTTCCCACGATCCAGACCTTATTCAGGTAAGTGTTCTTTCCCCTTCCTTACCCTCAGAGGAGAAAGTGGGTGGCAGACTCGCCCATTTTTTCCAAGCCTGGTCTCAGATCACTTCAGATCCTTGGGTACTTCAAACTATCCAAGGATACGAAATAGAATTCTATCTCAATCCTCATCAACCACAAATTCCAATTTCTTTCCAATTCTCAAAAGAAGATTTCCACTTGGTGGATTTAGAAATATCAGAGTTAGAAAAGAAAGGAGCAATAGTTCAATCTCCTTTAATGGAACCAGGTTTTGTCAGCAACATTTTCCTGGTAAACAAGAAAGATTCGAGCGTACGTCCGGTCATAAATTTGAAGGAATTGAATGCTTTTATCCTGTACAGACATTTCAAAATGGAAGGCATTCATTGCCTAAGAGATCTGCTTATACCATCAGACTGGATGGTCAAATTGGATCTAAAAGATGCATATCTCACGATCCCCATTGCTCAACATCAACAAAATCTCCTTCAATTTTTCTGGAAAGGGGTAAAATGGCAATTCACATGTCTTCCTTTCGGCCTCTCCTCGGCTCCATGGTGCTTCACAAAGATCATGAAGCCTGTAATTTCATTTCTAAGGAGCAGAGGAGTACGCATGATTATTTATCTGGACGATATTTTAATCATGTCCCAGGACTTGAACGTGATCAAAGACCACCTTCAAATGACTATTCAGATCTTGACCAATCTGGGGTTCATCATAAATTGGAAAAAGTCAATTTTACAACCAACCCAGAGTATAGAATTCCTGGGATTCATAGTGGATTCTCTGAATTCTGTTCTTCTTCTCCCTCACAAGAAATTGAAAAACATTCGAAATGAAATCAGATCAATTCTAAAAAAAGATTTGATTTCTTTGAGAATGATAGCAAGGATTGTAGGACTTCTCTCTGCCTCAATTCAGGCAATCTTTCCGGCTCCTCTCCATTACCGAGCCCTTCAGAGATTGAAGATTCTACATCTTCGAAAAGGATTAAGTTATTCAGAACTTATCCCTCTGTCCCCGGATGCCAGAGAAGAGCTTCTATGGTGGTTGAACCACATGGAAGCCTGGAACGGGAGAGCAATTTTCGGAATGTCTCCGGACATGATCATAGAATTGGACGCCAGCAATACAGGCTGGGGAGCTCGATGCTTGAGGACATACTTAAAGCGGCTGATTGGCCCAATGAATCCACCTTTAAGACTTTTTATTTTAAACCAATTAATCATGCAATTACTAATGTTATTCAACAGCTTTGAACTTGCATAATAGGAGCCTCTGTGTCTTGCCTTAAAATTCGTGGATTTTCCTAACCTCGTGATGGAAAGTCAGAATTTTATTAAAGACACAGAGGCGAGTATTATCCCTCCCTTCCACACCCTGACATATTCTCTGTTTTCAAGTCTCCACAGGTTGAATTATTCATGTCTCTATTCCGGATTTTCTTATGATTTTACTTCTATCCTGAATTCGTTGTGGCAGAAGTTCCATGTTGCCATTATGAAGTGTTAACTTGTTGGATTTATTTCATCTTCCGGACACCAAAGAAAGAGGGGTTCTTCAGAGATTACAGCATAATTTATATGGGTTAATGCATGCTGATTGGTGGTTGGGTGGAAAGGTTACTAGCATGTTTGTATGACTTTATACATTTTATATTTGTTAAAATAACTTTATTGACTTTGCTGCTGAGGGACAGTAAAGAAAGTCTAATGCATAATACTCGCCTCCGTGTCTTTAATAAAATTCTGACTTTCCATCACGAGGTTAGGAAAATCCACGAATTGACAAGCTTTCGGGATAAACTCCCTTTCTCAAGTTTATCCCGAAAGCTTGTCAATCCAAAATTCTGTTAGTCCAATAACAAAGGTATTAAAAGATATTAATTTTGTTTGTTATTTTACATCTACATCACTGGACTAATACGGCTACTATCTTAACTCACGCACATGCACACATACATACACATGCACATACATACACACACACACACACACACACACTCAGATACATACATATACACACACATACATACATATACACACATACATACACACACATACATATACACACACATACATACACATGCACATACATACACATACATACATACATACACATACACACACACACATACATACATATACACACACATACATATACACACATACATAAATGAGATCAGTTCATTTGTGGGCTATTAAATAAAAGCATCCAAAAGCGTCTGCTGTCAGAGAAAACGTTAACAGATCAATCTGCCCTAGATATTGCAGTGGGTATGGAGATGGCAGACCGTGACGCAACCCATTTACAAGCTCAACATGTGTCACCTACCCTGGAAGGGGCCACTGCTGTTTTGAAGCTAACTCCATCTAAACCAACTACTCCGCATGCTCAAGCACTGAGAAAATGTTTTCCCTGTGGTGCCATTGGCCATGATGCCAATCAATGTAGGTTTAAAGAGACAGTTTGTTTTCACTGTTCCAAGAAAGGACATTTGAGCAAGGTTTGCAGGAGTGCCCGCTCACCACGAGGCGCAGATAAGGGCAATAGGCGCACTGCGACTAATATGTTACGTCAGACAGTTGACACGGAGGAACCTTTTGAGGATGGAGATTGCTTGGCTCATCTTACTGTCAACAATTTGGATTGTCCTGATGTTAATATGCAAGTGACTGTAAAGATTAACGATAAGGAGGTACTTATGGATGTGGACACTGGGTCCGCAGTGTCCTTAATGACCCGCAGACAACTACAAGAAGCGCACATTACCCTATCCCTGGAGTCTACTACTATGAGCCTTCGTACCTACAGTGGCCATATTGTTCATCCATTAGGTTTTGCTTGGGTGAAAGTAACTTACCGAGACTCTACCTTTAGGGTACAGCTGTATGTTGTCGAGGAGGGTGGCCCTCCACTATTTGGGAGAGCGTGGATTCAAGCAATTGGAATGCCAGATACTGTGCGTAGCCTTCCTCTGTTCCGGCTGTTCATGCTTCTTGCCCTCAGGATTGGGTATCCGAGCTCCAACAGACTTTTGCTGACGTGTTTGCCCCTACTCTGGGGACTGTTAAAGCCATGCAGGCACAGTTACAGATGAAACCTGGAGCCATTCCACGCTTCTGCAAGGCCCTCACTGTGCCATTTGCTATCAGAGCTCAGGTGGAAAGAGAGTTGCTCCGTTTGGAAGATCAAGGCGTCATAAAAAAAGTACCCTGCAGTGACTGGGCATCTCCGATTGTTCCTGTGATTAAAAAGACAGGGGAAATTCGCCTGTGTGGAGATTTTAGAATGGCCATCAATAGCCAACTGGATATCGAACAGTATCCCCTGCCACGACTTGAAGAGTTGTTTGCATCTTTGGTGGGTGGCCAGACGTTTACAAAACTGGACTTACAACAGGCATACCTGCAATTAGAACTGCACCCGGATAGTCGTCAGTATTTAACGATCAATACCCATAAAGGGTTATACCAGTACCAAAGGATGGTCTTTGGCGTAGCCTCTGCCCCAGCCATCTGGCAGAGAACGATGGACACTATCCTGGAAGGGATTCCTAATACTAAATGTTTATTAGATGACATGCTAATAACGGGGAAAACGCATGAAGACCATCGCAACAATGTCATAGCTGTTCTCCAAAGGCTGCAAGAATTTGGATTAAAAGCAAATTTGGAGAAGTGTAAATTCTTTCAACCTACTTTGACCTTCTGTGGTCATGTGATTAACAAGGACGGTTTACATACTTCCAGTGAGAAG
>JBBDGT010000014.1:0-147500 GCA_037306005.1 Rhinophrynus dorsalis | reverse complement strand
TAATATCTCTATATGTCTATCCCCTATTGTAAAGCGCTGCAGAATAAGTTGGTACTATATAAATAAAGATTATTATTATTATTATTATTATTATTATTATACATACACATACACACACATACACACACATACATACACATGCATACACATACACACATACATACACACACAAACACACACATACACACACACACACACATACATACTCACACATACACACGCATACATACACATACACACACATACATACACATATACACAAACACACACATACACACACATACACACACAAACACACACATACACACACATACACACACATACATACACATATACACAAACACACACATACACACACATACATACACATACACACACATAGCCCAATTTTTTCATAGTAAACCACATACACTTTAAACTATTTATTATTTTTTTTTATTTGAGAATATAAGAAAACTTTACAGAGAATGATCACAGATATTTTCAGTAGTAAACATATCAAAAAGAACAAAGAATAGGTGACAGCTTGAAGTAAACCATTTGACTAACAATCCACCTTAACATGTGGCAGAATTATCTCAAATATTACAGATCATTATATAAAATGATTCCTTGTTTTTATTTTTTCTGTCAGTTATCCAATGTGAGGTCCTCATTGGTTGCCCTGTGTTTAGCCCGCCCAGTATAGCCTTTCCTTATACTGGGCTCCTGCACCCTCTCACTGCCCTTTCGCAGTGTTCCTGTGCCAGTTCTACGTTTGTTATTGAGGTTTCCTGTGTACTGACCCGGACTGCCTGACTACTCTCCAGTGATCGTTCCTGTGTTCGACCTGGCCTGGCTGACGTTCCTGCTACCGTGTACCAACCTGGATTGGCTGACGTTCCTGCTCCTGTATCCTGACCCGGCCTGGCTGACGTTCCTGCTACCGTGTACCGATCCGGATTGGCTGACGTTCCTTCTCCTGAATTCCGACTCGGCAGTCTCCTGTTGTGGTCCTGGTTGCCTCGGCGACATTCTGACTTCCGGTGCCTTACCTTGTTTGGCACCTCTGCCCGCAGGCTTGCCTAGTATTCCCACTTGGCTCTTCAGAGTGCCTCTGGCCTAGTCCTCCATTCCGCATAACTGGTTGCAAGTGTTGCCTCCGTGATAGCCCTAGAGTAAAGGTATTAGTCCGGTATACATAGGTTAGTGTATTTCTGGGATAGAACATGGCAACCGGTTGGGCATGCAGTAACAGCAGTGGTCTATATATTGAACGCTGTGGACCCTCCTGGATCTTAAAGCACGGCAAGTGATAGTGAAGGAACATGACCTAGGTTAAGACTCAAATGTTTGCGATAAGCAGGGGTCGTGTGAGCTTCTAAGAAACGTCTAGGAAAGAAACCCTCTAAATCAAAGTACATTATGTTCTAAGGTCCATTGCAAAGGGGCAAGTGAATTTTCCTGACCCAGACTGTCTGTTCTGCACGCCATCCAAGTCCCAACACATAGCATCTCAATCACACCTACAGAATGTCTTGTATAGGGAACATAAATAGACGTAAAGATCTTGAAATGTCGTTTCTGATTGATAATGGGGTACTCAGCTTCCCTAGACACTCGACCCAAGAGCAGTGAGGTGGAGACAGAGCAGGCAAACTAGATAGATATAAGCTGTGATCATTTGTGGTGATTGGGGCAGTGATAAGGGTACCCCCTCGGGTGTCAAGAGATCAAAATAGGTATTCTCTATCAAGTATGTGGGGCGGTAGGGTATTGCGCCTGGGTCGGTAGCTCAGGAAAGTCAAGTCCCACCAGCTAGATCCAAACATTAAACTCATCATTAGTACAGAAATTGTTAGCTGTGCTTGTGTTGTAGCATAGGTGCTACATTGTAACGGAAGCTAGGAAGGGACCGCGTCGCCTTCCGCCGTCGTTCCCGGGTCTCTCCTTCTTGACGCCATATAAGCGCCGTCGGATGCACCGGTTGAAGTATCAACGCTCTCTGAAACAGTCGCAGGATCGCTGGAAGCAGGGAAACACGGGCAGTAGAGAGTGAAGCCTCTACTCCCAGGCTACGAGGAACAGGGAAAATGTCGCAGGAACAAAGGGTAGCGGTTGCCAAGCCATTCGAGCACTCCGGTGCTCGAATCGAAGGTTCTACTGGAACTGGAGGAAGCAAGGCAAAGTCCACATTGCCGCCTGACAGCATACATGCTGTCTACAACATCATGCACAGCATAAAAACAATGCACACCATCATGTGTCAGTCACAAATCTAACTGTTATGTGTATCACAATGTCATACATAGAGTGACAAAGAGGTCAGCACACAACCCCTTGAGTGCCACAGGGATAAGCAATGCATTGTTTGACAATACATTGGCTAGTCCCCTGGCAATCAAAGGGTTATGGAAGATAGCAAGGAGGGGAAATGACATGTGTTCTGGATTAGGCGTTGTACATTTAGGTAGTTAGTCGAAGTGGAATAGTCAAGGTTCAGCTGTTAGCATCATATGTAGCCTGCTGTCACAATACCTTGTAACGCTGTAGCTTTTGGTGATGCTTACTATGACGCTACAGCATAATTTCCACGAGCGGTTGGACGCATCAATGCTAGATGCGTCATCTGCAGGTGCGAGGCTTCAGCATGCTGCAGGCCTCTGTTTTATGTGTTTGAGGCCTGTAGTCTCCTCCTACCTACTTCCTCCCTCTGAACTGCTCCTCCTACCTACTTCCTGAGGAGGGGTTTAAAGGGCAGACTGATTCCTGACTCCATTACCCTTACATTGGTGTTCTGTGCAGTTCATTATTTGTATTCCTGATTCCTGTGTATGATCCGGCTTGTCTGTCCATCCATTCTGGTGTTGACCTGTGGCTCTGTCTGACGATTCTCCTTGTGCGTTCAGATTTGACTCAGATATCCTTTCTGGTGCAAAGCTGTGGCTCTGGCTGACTACCCGCTCTGTGTATGACCTAGGCTTATCTGACTACCCACTCTGGTGTTGACCTGGGGCTCTGTCCACTGTGCATACCATCTTTTCAGTGGATATCTTACCTGGTGCAAACCTGTGGCTCTGGCTGACTACCCGCTCCGTGTATGACCTAGGCTTGTCTGACTACCCACTCTGGTGTTGACCTGCAGCTCTGTCCACTGCGTATCCAGCATTCCATCACTTCAGTAGATATCCTATCTGGTGCAAACCTGTGGCTCTGGCTGACTACCCACTCCGTGTATGACTTTGGCTCGTCTGATTATCCGTACCACGAGACTCCAGCAGGCTGAGGCCTAGTCTCGGACAGTGTGGTGGTGATATTGGGAGACTGCTATTCCTGATACAGTACTTGCCTTTTCATTCACCCACTTTGTGTATATATTTATATTACATTGCTGTTATTATTCTCATAATAAAGGTTGTATTAACTATACCGTTTGACTCCTGGTTTTGCTTGCCAACCATAACACCTGCATAGTGAGGATGGCCAGGGGGCATTCACCGCCATCACCACTCTGCAGGACATATGTGATTCCCAAGGCTCAACCATGATGGGGGGACATTCACTAAGGTGTCATGTGTGCATGACAACTGCAGTGTCATCGCACCTGCAATCCCTGTGTTATTCTGTGGAGCCAATGCACTGAGATCTAAACAACTTGTGACATATCAGTGCTTAGTCTCCATAGCATAACATGGGAAAAGGTAGAAGTAACCTCCAATAGTACAGTATAACCATGCACATGTTTGCTGTGTGTTAGGATTTTAGCTGTTCTGGGGTGTGTTTGTGTGCCCTCCAGCTGATTTGGTTGTTGGGTTCCACAGATCATGTTGGTCGGTGTGCTTAGTGTGCATGTTACTGTTGCTGACATCATTGGCTGGACTCTGTAGGCATTGGTCATCACTGGTGCATTGCTGTGTTTAGATGTCCTAGTGTGTTTGCTGTTGAGGCCTAAGTATATGCAATGGGTTTGTGTCACTCAAGGTGTGATGGTTCAGTTTTGGCCACATGGATCCTGGTGAATGGGGATAGCAAGGAGGTATGCCTTGCCATTCACACTGCTCAGGATACACATGATGACCAAAGCTACACTACCGTAGGTTGTTAAAATCATTGTATGGGATCATGTGAAGGTTAGCAATTTGTGTAAGGATGGTAACCAATGCATTGCAATGCAATGCAATGGGTTTCATCCTGCCACCCAACAGTTCACATTTCAATGTAATAGTCTTGCAGCGTGCCTGTCATAGCTAACACTCTTTACATTATGTCATTTGCCCACACAGCATACATGCCATCCCATGCAGAGGAATCCGGAGGAACCTCTTCTGAGGAGACTGCCACCTCCAGGCCGCTGCCACCACCTCGACTACCGCAGCAACAGCAGCCACACCATGGCCCCCAGGGTCCACCTCCCCAGCAACAGCAGCAGTGACCACACCATGGCCACCAGGGTCCACCTCCCCAGCAACAGCAGCAGCAGCAGCAGTGGGCTGATCTTACCTTCCAGGGTCATCTGCCATCACAGCAACGGTCCACTCAGTCGAAAACTTGTGTCTGTTCAGGTTGGGTTATGTTGTAAATGGCCTATTTGGTGTCCCATCAACATGGACTCACATGCTTTTTACACACAAGTGCAGTGGTCCCTGATGAGCCTAGTACACATCTACATCACAACGCAGGTATCCACATCTTGATCAACGGCGACAGGGACTTCCATGGGCTGTTGTAGCTTAACATCATGGGCTGGTGTGCCATGTGCACCAGCTCATGGTGCCTCACTTTTCCCACGATGCTATCTTCTGCATTAGTAATATTCATGTGACACATTTTTGGGGGATCTGTGTTTCTGGTACATATTATGTACTATATTCTCCTTATTGTCACTGGCACAGTGAGACCTGATGTTAAGCATATGTTAATTTCTTGTCGGGGATTTTCTCTGACGGTGGTATTTACTCTGATTTTTGTGGTGTGCAGCTAAAAAGATGGGTGTTAGATTTTTGGTGGTAAATGCTGCAATTTAACACACACAAACACACACACACAAAGGAATATGAAATAATAATGCACAACAAAACACTCAATGAAACAGAAAAGAACAGGGCCTCTGAGCATGGGGAACAGGGCCTCTGGGCACGGGGATGAAGCTAGCTCAGGAACACAGGAAAACAGCCAGCTCAAGGAACTCAGGGTGCAGCCAGCTCAAGGAACTCAAGGATGCAGCCAGCTCAAGGAACTCAGGGTACAACTAGCTCAAGGAACTCTGGGATGCTGCTAACTCGCGGAACTCAGGGTGCAGCCAGTTCAAGGAACTCAGGGGTTCAGCCAACTCAAGGAACTCAGGGTGCAGCCAGCTCAAGGAAATCAGGGGTTCAGCCAACTCAAGGAACTCAGAAATGCAGCCAGCTCAAGGAACTCAGGGTGCAACTAGCTAAGGAGCTCAGGATGCAGCTAGCTCAAGGAACTCAAGGAGCAGCTAGATCAAGGAACTCAGGGTGCAGCTAGATCAAGGAACTTAGGGGTGCAGCTAGCTCAAGGAACTCAGGGGTGCAGCTAGCTCAAGGAACTCAGGGAGCAGCTAACTTAAGGAAATCAGGGTGCAGCTAACTCAAGGAACTCAGGGGTGCAGCTAGCTCAAGGAACTCAGGGTGCAGCTAACTCAAGGAACTCAGGACTCAGGCCCAAAAGAAAAGAAACTGAACTGAAACTGATCTGAACTGATCAGTATAATCTGGCCCAGAGGAAGGGGAGAGACTGAACTAAATAGAGAGGAGGTGATTGCAAGGTTGGGCCAGCTGGGGACAGAATCAGATCTCTTTAGTCTGAGTGCAGCAGTCTACAACAGCACCACAGAAAGGTAGCGGCACTGTGAGGTACTGCACTAGGCTGAGGAGAGGACATAATCATGACACCAGTGAGGTAGGACTTGGAAACCATTGCTCCTCTAGAGGACTTTTGTAACGTTTTTTTAAGACACTCAGACCAGTTGGTAAAATAAAACACAGTTTTATTAAATGAAACATCTGCAATGAGTTTGTATGTTCTCACCGTGTTTGCGTGGGTTTCCTCCGGGTACTCCAGTTTCCTCCCACACTCCAAAAAACATACTGATAGGTGAATTTAGATTGTGAGCCCCAATGGGGACAGGAACCAATATGAGTGTAAAGCGCTGCGTAATCTGTGTGCGCTATATAAAAATAAAGAATTATTATTATTATTATTATTATTAAAAGTAAGGTAAATGATCGCCCTCTACAGGCAACACAAAATAATAGCAAATACGGACAGATATGCCCCCACAGGCCCAGTATACAGCACAGAGTATCACATATACTGTCTCAGGACAGGCAATTAGTAGTGAAATACATTAAAGGGTTAAATGCACTAAGCAGTCCATCTCTGTTGTGGAGTTTGGCACGCCCAAGGTGGTGATAGGAAGTAAAAGTGTAGATGGTGCAACACTTAGAGTTCTTAAGACAGGAATGCTGCTAGGCAATATGTGACCAGTGGTAGAATCAGCAGAACAGTTGCCCAGAATAGCCCCCGCGGGCCTAGCCACGGATACAACTGAGTCTGCAAGTGCGTGAGTCGGTAGCCCCCACGGGCGTAACAACGGTACAGCTTGCAATGCAAGAGCTGGCTAATAGCCCCCACAGGCGTATTAACGGAGACCAATGGAACAGGGATAGTTTGAGCCAATAGCCCCCACGGGCGTAACCAAAGACAACCTGCCAGAGCTTTGAGCCAATAGCCCCCACGGGCGTAACACCGGAGACCACTATATGCTGCAAGCGGAGAGGCCAATTGCCTACTGCTGGAACCTTCCCTTTGCTGCTATAGCTTGAGCATTTAGCCCCACGGGCGTATGCCCGAGAACACACGTATGAACAAGAGCCAACGGCGCCCAACCGGAATCGTTACCGAACGTGACTACTCTGCGGTTTGACAAAATGAGCCGCCGACCAACCAGAATATATAAGCGGCCGACTCAGCAGATGTAGTGCAATATAGCTTAGGCTCTGTATTGGGGAGAGAAGGCTCAACAGAGGATTAGGCAGCACAGCAAGGGTTAAAATGCAGCTTTACAGATCGAAGGCTCAGTATATCGGAATAGCTCTGCAAGTATAACGGAGGCTCAATGACGGAAGCACAGCTCTGCGAGTAAGCACGGAGACTCAGCACTGGGAACAATGCACAGCAAGAGTGAAGTATGTCACACTGCCAGCTTGGCAGACAGCAGCAGCGGAAGTAAGAATGTCGCTACGGCGACAGCCGGAGCGGGAGGCAGGAACAAGCAGGTCACTGGAACAGGCCGGTAGCGGGTCACGGAGCAGGAAGTCAGCCAGGCCAGGTCGGGTCACGGAGGTGGTACTCAGACAAGCCGGGTCAATCACGAACAGGAACATCAGCCAAGCCGGGTCAGATCACGGAGGTGGTTCTCAAACAAGCCGGGTCAATCACGAGCAGGAACACAGGAGCTTAGTCAGAACAGGCCAAATCGGTACACAGGAATCCGGAACACAGGAACTCAGCAACAGCAACACTGGCTCTGAAACACCACGAAAGGGCACCTGACAGGTGTCACAGCCAGGCATAAAAAGGTCACCAGGGGCGGGCCAAACCAACTCAGCAAATCAGAGCCTACCACAAGCGAGAGTGACAGAGGAGGATCACAGGCACTGTGATAAGTTTGCACCATACAGATTAGTATCAATGCCCGCTGACTGCATGATCCAGTGAATCCATTTTGCCAAAGTAGCTGTAGAAACAGGTAAATAAGGGTTTACAAATGAAATGAACAATTGATGTGAAACACCAGATCTAATATTTTTGGTAGCTAATTCATAAGCTTTCAAACAAAGTACAACACAAAGTTGAGGATTATGAGGAAAATTTGGATAGAAGATATTCCTAGATAAGGATTTAGTACACCTAGATATTAGAAATCTTACTCCATCAGGTTCATAAAACCTATTGGAAATGTCCAAAGCATGGACATCCGACACTCTACTAAAAGAAATAAGACAAAGAAGCATTACAAATTTAGCTGAAAGCTATTTTAGCGATAAGTTTTTATTAAAAGGCCAATATTCCAAAAACTGGAGAACTACTGTTACGTCCCAAAACTCAGAGTATCTAGTAGTCGGAGGTCTAGACATTTTAATACCTTTCATAACTTTACACACCAAAGGGTGTTGTCCTGAAGGAAAACCTGCAATGTGTGAATGACCAGCCAAAAATAGCTGAACAGTAGCAATTAATGGTCCTGTATGCCTTCCCTTTTTGAAAACATGAAGACAAAAAATTTATGATATTGCTTAAATTGGCAGACACGGGATCCAGGTTCTGTTCCAGTCGCCAGTGTGCCCAGACATTCCAGCATGACTTGTAACATGCTCGAGTACCTGGTGCCCAAGCCTCGGTGATGAGGAGTTGAGCTGATTCTGAAATTCCATTGATAAGCCACTGATTCCTGAAATCCATCAGGTCAGTAGATTTTGAAGTAGTAGGTTGTGTGAATTCCCCTCTGGTTCCAGCAGTAATTGGAGAAACGGAGTCCGATAACATGGAAAATCTATGGACATCTCAAAAAGTGGAGGGAACCACGGCTGAGCTGTCCAAAATGGGTTATTAGGACTGTGGTGACCTGTTGTTTTCAGATAAGGAGAATGACCCTGGGGATCATGGGAAAGGGAGGAAACGCATAAATTCCTAGTACAGGCCATTGTTGAAGGAAGGAATCCACAGCTAAAGCATCCAGATCCAGTCTCTAAATGAAAAATCTTGGTAGCTGACTGTTCAATCTGGAAGCAAAAAGGTCTAACTGTAAGGGGCCCCAGATTGAACCTAATTCTGCGAAAACTGTACTGTGGAGCATCCAATTGCTCGAGTCTGCTAGATGTCCGCAATGGTATTGGAAAGTCCTGGTAGATATTCTGCCTGAACCGAGATGTTCCTGTCCAGGAAAAATTGTATCAATTTTCCTATGCTTCCTTCCTCTGTGGTGTGTCGGCCAGCATAATTGCGGCCACCTCCACATTGCTGACATCATGAAATAGGCACTGGCTAGGACGCATGTTTATAGGCCTATTCTGTGTTGCCTAATTGGGCCCCGCCTTCTCCTGCTCCTTTATAAACTACCCTGGGTCTGGGAGTCATTGCCCTTATGTGGTGTTTCTGATATTGTCTCTTGCTCTCCATTGTGACCCGTGCCATCCTGAGAATCCACTCTGTGTATGACCCCAGCTTATCTGACTACCCACCTGTGGCTTTGGCTGACTAACTCGCTCCATGTAGTCCCCAGTTGTCAGACCTCTGGCTCTTGGTGACTTTTGCTCCATGCAGTCCCCGGCTTGTCTGACATGTGGCTCAGGCTGACTACTTGCTCAGTACCCTCCTAGAGTGCCTGACCATCAGTCTTGGTGTTCCGTGGTTCAGGCCTTCTCTCGCTCCATTTCCTCCGGTTGCGTGACCCGGAGTGGAGACTGGTGCATCAGTACTATCCCCTCTGTTGTTTCATCCACTATTCGGGCCTAGTCTCCAGTATCTCGCAGTAGTGCAGTGCGCAGCACAGTGTGCAGCTCCGGGTAGGAGTCTGGGTCCTATCATCCTGAGTTCTTGGGTTGTGTGGGCTATATTATTATTTGCTGTACATTATAAATAAAGGTGGTTATTTATATTTTACGATTGTGTCCATCCTTCTTTGCTTGAAAACTGTGACAAATTGCCAAAACTCTTTGGCCAAAATTGCCAGGGTTTTTGATTTCATGCCACCCAGATGGTTGATGTATCTCACTGCGGATTCATTGTGCATCTTTAGCAGGAGGCATTGTGTGTTTTGTGAAGCTTTTGATTGTGAACGATCCTACCAATAACTCCAAGGAATTTATGTGAATAGTTTTTTCCGTGAGAGACCATTTCCCTCCTGTAGTGAGGTTTCTACAGCGAGTTCCCCAGTCTATGTTGCTGGCGTCTGATTCTATGATCACTGCTGAAGACATACCGAAAATTGATCTCCTGTTTCATGCTTCCATGCTGTTCAGCCACCACAGAAGCTCTTCTCTGCCATCTATGGACAGAGGGATACGTTTCGGAATAACCTAGGCCTCTGTGAAGATGTAAGATTTTCAGTCTCTGAAGGGCTCGATAATGAAGTGGAGCCCGGAAGATTGCTTGAATCGAAGCAGAAAGAAGTTCTACAATTCTTGCTATCATGCTCAGAGAAATCAAGTCTTTCTTCAGAATGGACTTGATTTCCTTTTGAATATTTTTTAATTTCTTGAGAGGATGAAGAAGAAGAGTGGAATTCAGAGAGTCCACTACGAATCCCAGAAATTTGATGCTCTGGGTCATTTGTAATACTGGCTTTTTCCAATTTATAATGAAACCGAGATCGGTTAGAATGTGAATTTTCATTTGAAGATGTTCCTTGATCACGTTCAAGTTATGAGACATGATTCGAATATCATCCAGATAAATTATCATGACGACTCCTCTGCTTCTCAGAAACGAAAGAACAGGCTTCATGATTTTGGTGAAGCACCCAGAGATGAGGATAGACCGAAAGGGAGACACGTGAATTGCCATTTTACTCCGTTCCAGTAGAATTGCAGGAGATTTTGTTGATGTTGAGCAATGGGGACCGTTAAATATGCTTTCTGTCAACGGAACTGGAATTATAGATAATTTCTTTTCTAATTCTAAGATGTCTAAATCCACTAAGTGGAAATCTTATTTCAAGATGACTGTGATTCTATCATAGTGTCAAACTGGTTCAGAAAACATAAGTGATGTTATCCTATATAATAATTTGCTGTGATGTTTGTCAGAAGCCGTCATGCGCAGTAGAGACTGCACAAGATACAGTCATGTGCAGTAGAGATTGCCTGCGCTGCAATCATGTGCAGTACTGACTGCCCGGAATGCTGGTGAAGAGGTCAGTTAGAAGGAGAGGGGTAAGAAGAGACTGTAGAAGTTATGTGGTAAAAGGGGTAGGAAGGTGCTGGGGCAAGAAGAGTGGTTACAGGTGGGGTAAAGGAGTACAGAGACATGGGAATGTAGGGTTAAAATGTATGGGACAGAAGGTGCGGGTAAGGAATGAGTTAAGGAGGCGGGTGCAGGAGGTGCAGAGAGTCATGGGAATGTAGGGTTAAACTGTATGGGACAGAAGGAGCGGGTAATGAATGAGATAAGGAGGCGGGTGCAGGAGGAGCCGAGAGACATTGGAATGGAGGTTAAACTGTGTGGGACAGAAGCACGGGTAAGGAATAAGTTAAGGGGGCGGGTGCAGGAGGAACCAGGGCCGGGATTGTAAGTGGGGCTCTGTGCATACTGCGGGTGCAGAAGGAGGACGGTCCAGTTGTGTCTGGGTCCTGGTGCCCACTGCTCCTTTACTGTGGGTTGGCATTGAGGTGCAAAAGATGGGTCCGGGGAGAGAGCCGGGGTCAGTGATTGGGATGTGGAACCGGCAGCACCATGATTCACGGGAGACAGGGGACTCGGGACAAGAGGAGTCGGGTCCTGCTGCAGGGCACAGTATTCTGCTGCCTGGTGCAGAGCCTTGGAGGTGAGAGGGCAGAGTCTGCAGAGCCTCGGAGGTGGTAGTGTAGTGTAAGGGTGCAGAGCTTCAGAAGTGAGAACAGTTCAGGGCTGCAGAGCCTCAGAAGTGCAGGGCTGCAGAGCCTCAGTATTGAGATGAGTGCAGGGCTGCAGAGCCTCAGAAGTGAATTGGGGGGTTGCAGAGTCTTAGAGCTGAGAGTATTAGTGGGGTGCAGAGATTCAGGGGTGAGAATGTTAGGGGGTGAGGGTGTCAGGAGGGTGCAGAGTTTCATCAGTGAGAGTGTGGTGGGGTGCAGAGTTTCATCAGTGAGAGTGTGGTGGGGTGCAGAGTTTCATCAGTGACAGTGTTGGGGGGTGCAGAGTTTCGGGGTGAGGGTTCTGGGGGGTTGGAGGTACAAGTAAGCAATGAAGGGGAGAAATTAATCCTTATTATATAAAATGCCATATGTATGTTTGTCTGATGCAGTTATGCACTGTAGAGACTGCCCGAACGAACAGAATGCTGGGAGGTGTACTTCTGTGGTAGTACACCTGCTGTGTACTTCTTTTCTGTACGCATTTTGGCCCATGTATAAGGGCTTTTACACTAGTAGTTTAATAATTGCTAAAGAAGGCAAATGTTCTTGTATACATCATGCATTTATATAAGATAAAATAATTATATGTGACACATGGAAGCAATTGCTGGATAAACAAATTAAAATCGAGTGTACATGTGCTACATGTTACAGTATCATTAAATAAGAAACATAGTCCAATATACATCATATAAAGCAAGAAATTCTTAAGTACAACTGGTAGGAAATGATCCAAGCAGAGCACTACCACTACTAATAGAGAATACAGAATGTTCCTTATTAAGTCGTGCAACATGAATATGTTTGAAGGACTGGTGTGGAGCAATGTCTGCCAAAATCAAATATCATATAGAAATGAGTTACAGTTTAGCCTGATAGTAAGTGTCCCTGCTCATAACATATGTCTCTTGTGGCACCAATAATCAGCATCAGAAATGCTGTTGTAGGTGCCGAATGTTATAAGGGAGAGTCTTTGTGTCTCGTCCGCTCTGGCATATATGACCAAAAGTCATGTAGTCATGTAGTCCGGCGGGACCAAATATGCTAGACAAATGTCCCAAGGTACATATAGGTCCACATCATAAAGGACATAATGCTTTATACCATCATTCCAATGGGATATATGCAGCTACCTTGTTACTTTTGGCAAGGGTCATAGAATACTGAACGAATGAAACACCACACCGGTAGTACCAGCTTTGCTGGACGACAGTCCTAGTTGTGCAGAGAGGTCCACATCATAAAGGATTAGGTGTTTCTAGAAGAAGGAGGCGTATGACAGGTTTTCATTCAGACCCCAAGGTGCCACTGTGTTTAAGTGCCATATCCAGTATGTTTCCATCTGTAGAAGTTTGGTTTGACTGTTACCACCCCTGACTGAGGGTGGTACATGGTCAATGATCATGGTTTTTAAAGAAGGCAGAGAATGTTGTAGTGCCAGAAAGTGTATTGGGTCTGGTTTGTCAGTACTGTCTGTGGTGAGTGCTGCTCTAATGGTTTGCCATTTTCTCTCTGAAAGTGGTCTCAGCCTTACCAGTGTAATAATGTCCGCAGGGGCACATCAGTTTATACACAAAATAATCCCTGCTCCAAGTTACCTTGTGTTTTATGTCAATTTTGGCATTGTGTGGGTGGCGGAAGAAAGAACCACTTAGCATGCTATTACAGGTTGTACAGTTCATGCATTTAAAGCATCATTTCCTCCTCTGGGTGCCCCATAGCCAGTTCCCTTTAGATTTGCTTGTTACAGGATTAGTTGAAGTGGGTAGTCTGTCCATTTGCATAAGGTGGTCCTGCAGTGTTCTGCCTATCCTATATCCAATGGGTGGTGGTGGTGTTTTAGTGAATGGTAATGTAGGATCAGATAATAGTAGGTTCCACTGTTTTTGAATGTACTTGCCCAGTTGCTCAATCTCCAGTATATAGTCCATGACAAAAGTCAAACGATTATCAGGGTTTTTAGGCAGTCTCTGGAGTAAATCTCTCTTTCCATATAACAGAGCTCTGTTCATTTGCTTGTCAAGAATCTTGTCACTATATCCCCTGCATCTGAAGTTTTGTTTCATTTCATGTAATTGTGTGATTGCTGTATGTCTATTATTGTTGTTCCTCTTAACTCGCAAAAATTGAGAATAGGGTATGCCATTCTTTTGTGCTCTTGGATGGCAGCCTGTGATGTGACATGTTGATATATTATATATATATATAGTGACATGGTCTCCTGCGCATATTCCATAGCAGACTAGACAGTGACATGGTCTCCTGCGCATATCCCATAGCAGACTAGACAGTGACATGGTCTCCTGCGCATATCCCATAGCAGACTAGTGACATGGTCTCCTGTGCATATCCCATAGCAGACTAGATAGTGACATCGAAAATACAAAAGAGAGTGAGAGACTCATAGTGTAGAACTCTTGACCATCTACAGGACTATATATAGATCATACATATATCGCATTTGGGTTTGTCATGGATTGAATCCCAATGACAAAGAGAGCCTGTGAAGGATATTAAAACTGCCTTCACACAGATATCTGTATTCTTGTACATTTGATCCTTTCTGGACCACCACCTTCCGACAGGGCTTGGAAAGACAACACAAAAAGAAAGTACAAGGAGAGCTATACTGTTATTTCTTAGCAGCACAAGAATCAAAATAAAGATGATAGTCAAATACTCACATAACATATTCACCCGGCTACAGTGGTCAGTAACCGGTCTTAAAGCCAGAGGGGATTTCTGATGCTGGTTCTCCCCTCAACCAAACCACATGGACAGGCATCAAATATTCCTTTAAGCGTTCAGCAACATGTCCAACAAAACAGCAGACCAGATGAATAAAAAAAATCTAAAATGTATTAAAATCTATCTAAAATCCTCAACGTTTCGTGGCAACAAGCCACTTTATCAGGAGTAATACAATGTTACAAAAAATACAAACTGGTCTGCCAAACTATACACATACTTTTATGCGGGTAATCAAATTGGGAAGCAACCCTGATTGGTAAATAGAAATTCAAATGAGCCAATCTATAAATTTAACTTCAATATTCCTGATTGGATTATCTCACTTACATCACAATCTTGACATATATGTTGCTGTCTAAGCTAACACTATGTGCAGTTCTTAATACCCCACCATTCACACTCCTCCCCGCACCACACAAGGATCAAGGGGAACGAGGGAATTTCACCACAACACACAGTGGCAACTATAAACAAAATTCATGGTGCTTGTGCTCAAGTTAAATAGAAGCACATATTTGTTACCATTAAATTAATCCTGTCTCTACCAGGACCTATATACATTGCCTATGTGTTCCCGACAAGTGGCTGACACTCATATGGCATACAAGTATATTTCAATCAAAGTGAACCCTATCCTTATCGTGATAAGGATCCGGTCCTAGATGTCAACCCTTTGGATGATGTCGATTAAGTTGATTACTGTGAACCAATGAGTGCAGTTTATGATTGACTGAGAGGTATAGAGTGGGAGATAGGAAGGATGAACAAGTTATGCCCCTGAGGAAATGTAGAACATACATGAAACACATAGGGCCTAAGCATTAGATGTCCATTGGATCCCTCTAGATCATTTAGGTGTGTGCTGTTTTGCTACACTCCAAGTGTTAATTACCCAGACACAGGAGGACAGATTGAGTCTGAGGTCAAGTTAGATGTTGGACTTGTTTCTTTGAATGACGGCTCCACACCGGTTACCCTGGAGGGAGAAGCCGGATATCTAATTATATATTTATGGTTATATCTTTATTCCATGATTCATTTTAATTTTTCTATAATATATATAGGATTTATTTTATTCATTGGTGCTGGTGTGTACATATTTAAACACATTTTAGTTATGTTATCTATATTGAGGGATCCGGAGTGGATTAAGAAGAGAAACACTGCATGTTGTGAATGAACTGAAACTGACCACAGGAGATTCAGCATTTATTTAAATGTAAGTGGATACTTATATGAATATTTTCAGATTATATTCATGACTATTGATGTGGCTGTTTTGCCGCTCAGAGCAAATAACATGGTTTCTCTTTAGGTTGTATTTCACACTACAGCCAATAGATTGTAGCAGCCTCTTTGTTTTACAATATTGAATTTCATTTATTTTAGGCCATTATTTTTAGCTGTCACTGATATTGGTGATTCCATAGGGTCTTAGCACTTTAGTATTTTTATTTATAACTAGCAATATGTGACGGCGTTGCCCGTCATTGTAGTAGAGTATGTGTTATGTAGCATTTTTTGTTTGAAATGTTGTAGGTGGCATGTTGAAGGTATTTTGTAAGAATTTTTTGTGTTTGTTTTTATTGTACATTTCATTTAGCTGTATTGACAGATGATGTTTTCTTGTGTACTGTGTGAAGCAGAAAGAATCATATTGTACGCATACATAGACACACACAGATACAGTGACATATACAGACATTGATCATACATACACACGTACATACATGCGTACACACACACACAGATATTATACGGTCCTGTAAGTGCCAGAGGGGTAGGAAAGGCATTGCTCATTGTGTTGCTTAATCCTCTGGCACTGAAAGGGTTAACCAGCTGTCCCAATATGTAGCGAGGTCATGAAGTCCACAGTCCCTGAAGTGGACTCTGTACATGCACACTCAGAGGCTGCCAGACAACCGCCGGCCCGGCTCCCTGGCCAGGAAGACACCTCCTGCCCCAGGCCTCGGCCAAGAGCGTTACTAGGGACGCAGGCCGGGCACCAAGAGCGGGAACTGAGGAGGGATGGTGTGTGTGGTTGGAGCAGGGATGGTGTGTGTTGTTGGAGTGGCTATAGTGTGACATGTATATTTTTTGTGCCATGGTACTTACACAATGCAGGTGTGTGACAGCGGGAAGAGAGCGGAGGTGAAGAAGCTTGTGTGTAAGAGTGTGTACTACAGAGTGGCCCCAGCATGGTCTGTCTCTAGCCCCTCAGCCACGGGTAATAGCCGCATCCAGCTGCTGCTTGTAGAGATCTCCTTGAAGGGCCGCATGACCGGGCTGTTGCGGGGTGGAGTGTTGTGCTTTATGAAGGGGGAACATGAAGGATTTGGTACTGGGCCTGCCTGCCTCCGAGCTACATGAAGCAGCTGGGCTTTCTGCAGCAGAAGCACATTGTGCACCAGGAGCCGAAAGCATTGTTGTGTTGCGGATACCAGAAATGAAGGTACACTGGAGCCGATCCCGCCCTCTCTTTGTTGGATTAGCTCATTGTGTGCCTCAGGTTGGTGGAGGGACCCCTGGGGACTCTGTGTGTGTGTGTGTGTGTAGGAGCGAGTGGCAGCCATTTTGTTTTTTCAGTCACTTGGATAGTGGTGGGCGGGCTGGATAGTGGGGGCAGTCCAACTCCCTGAATGATTTAAATCACTCCTCCATTGAATCACCCAATGGGAACAGTAACTCCTTACTTAAGCTGTGGTAACATAGCAATATAACACACAGTGGCTCTTCAGTTGAGGCAACGTAGCAATATGCTGAGGGAACAAATAGAAAGTGGTGTTTGAGGCTTGCCCTCTGTAACATACAGCAAAGCATCTCTCTCCCTTTAAGGAGAAAGGGCGGGAATCAAGAAGCAGGAAGTGGAGGAGTAAAGTTGAAAACAGACAGTTAGTGAGGTGACTAAAGAGATGAAAAGAGTTAACACTTTGAGTGCCAGAGATGTACGCAATGCATTGCAAAGCAATGTGTTGCGTACCCCTCTGGCACTGAAAGGGTTAAATAAAAGAGTTGCTATTAAGTTTACCCCTGAGTTTGTATTTTATGGAAACATTACACCCTAGTACTAAAACAGAGTGTATGGAGGGTTACAATTATCTGTGGGAGGTGAAACAGTGTGTATAGAGGGTTACAGTTATCTGTGGGAGGTGACACAGAGTGTATGGAGGGTTACAGTTATCTGTGGGAGGTGACACAGAGTGTATGGAGGGTTACAGTTATCTGTGGGAGGTGACAGTGTATGGAGGGTTACAGTTATCTGTGGGAGGTGACACAGTGTGTATGGAGGGTTACAGTTATCTGTGGGAGGTGACAGAGTGTATGGAGGGTTACAGTTATCTGTGGGAGGTGACACAGAGTGTATGGAGGGTTACAGTTATCTGTGGGAGGTGAAACAGTGTGTTGGTGGGGTCATGATCCTGAGTGAGAGTGTGAGTGGACCAGGAGAAGTTATTGATATCCCCTACTTCAAAAGCGAGTGGCAGCTATATTTTTTTTTTTGTCATTTGGATAGTGGTGGGAGGGCTGGAGGGGGCGGGCCAACTCCCTGTATGATAAACAGTCCCCTATTGAATCACTCAATGGGAGCAGTAATGTCCCCATTGAATCACCCAATGGAAGTTGTGTCTCCTAATGAGACATAAATTATGCAATGAGGCTTATTCTTTTATATATATATAGATTGCGACAGACTATTTAAGTTGTATATCAATATAGGTTAAATGTTTGAATATGAGAGGAAAATGTCCCCCTCTATCACCCACAAACCCAACCAAATATCTAATACATGCACAGTTCCCAGAACTTGTAGGAAATCTCGTGTCACCATGTTCTTCAGAACAATGTAGCAAAACCAAATGGTAAACCCTATTTTAAACATTTCTCCTATGTTCAGAGAACCTTACATTAATTGTTTTTAGAGCAATTGCACATTATTACATATATCACATGCTTGGTTTGATGATAAAACACTTTTGCTTTGTGCTGTAAAGTAGAGGTGCCAATAGGTAGAGATTGATCTTCCAGTAGATCAGCAAATGGTTTCTGGCAGTTCACTAGGGGGTGACTGGTAGATTACTGAGTGTTTACTGGTAGATCACTAAATGGTTACTGGTAGATCACTAACTGGTTACCGGTAGATCACCAAATGTTTATTGGCAGATCACTAAATGATAATTGGTAGATCAGATGACCAAGTGGTTAATGGCAGATCACTAAGTGGCAATCTGTTCATTATTAAGTGGTTACTGGCAGATCACTAAATGTCTACTTGTATATCACTAAATGGCTACTGGTATATCACTAAATAGCTACTGGCAGATCATTAAGTGGTTACTGGCAGATCACTAGGTGGTTATTGTTAGATCACCAAGTGGTTAATAGCAGATCACTAATTGGTTACTGATCACTAAGTGGTTACTACCAGATCACTAAGTGGTTACTAGCAGATCACTAAGTGGTTACTGGCAGATTATTAAGTGATTACTGGCAGTTCACTAAGTGGTTATTGGCAGATCACTAATTGGTTACTGATCACTAAGTGGTTACTGGCAGATCCTAATTGGTTACTGGAAGATCACTAAGTGGGTACCAGCAGATCACTGAGTGGTTACTGGCAGATCACTAAGTGGTTACTGGCGGATCCTAATTGGTTACTGGAAGATCACTAAGTGGGTACCAGCAGATCACTAAGTGGTTACTAGCAGATCACTAATTGGTTACTGGAAGATCACTAAGTGGGTACCAGTGGTTACTGATCCCTAAGTGGTTACTAGCAGATCACTAAGTGGTTACTGGCAGATCACTAAGTGGTTACTGATCCGTAAGTGGTTACTGGCAGATCGCTAAGTGGTTACTAGCAGATCACTAAATGGTTACTGGCAGACCACTATACTGGCAGATCAGTAAGTGGTTACTGGCGGATCACTAATTGGTTACTGATCACGAAGTGGTTACTACCAGATCACTAAGTGGTTACTGGCAGATCATTAAGGGGTTACTGATCACTAAGTGGTTACTGCCAGATTACTAAGTGGTTACTAGCAGATAATTAAGTGGTTACTAGCAGATCACTAAGTGGTTACTGGCAGTTCACTAAGTGGTTACTAGCAGATTATTCAGTGGTTAATGGAGGATCATGAAGTGGTTACTGGAAGATCACCAAGTGGATACTATCAGATCACTAAGTGGTTACTAGTAGATCACTAAGTGGTTACTGGAAGATCATTAAGTGGTTACTGGTAGATTATTAAGTGGTTAATGGCAGAGCATTAAGTGGTTACTGGTAGATCACTAAGTGGTAATTTTCAGATCACTAAGTGGTTACTGGCAGATCACTAAGTGGTTACTGGCAGACCACTATACTGGCAGATCACTAAGTGGTTACTGGCAGATCATTAAGGGGTTACTGATCACTAAGTGGTTACTGCCAGATCACTAAGTGGTTACTAGCAGATCATTAAGGGGTTACTGATCACTAAGTGGTTACTGCCAGATCACTAAGTGGTTACTAGCAGATAATTAAGTGGTTACTAGCAGATCACTAAGTGGTTACTGGCAGATCACTAAGCGGTTACTGGTAGACCACTAAGTTGTTACTGGCAGATCATTAAGTGGTTAGTGGCAGATCATTAAGTGGTATCACAGTCTACCTTAGAGGACTAGTTATCCTGTGCTTCCTTCTTCTGTGGTGTGTTGGCCGGCATAGTTGCGGCCACCTCCGCATTGTTGACATCATGAAAAATGCACTGGCTAGGATGCCTGTTTATGGGTCTATTCTGTGTGGCCTAATTAGGTCCCGCCTTCTCCTGCTCCTTTATAAACCTCCCTGGGCCTGGGAGTCATTGGCCTTATGTGTTGTTTCTGATTTTGTCTCTTGCACTCCGTTGTGACCTGTGCTCTCCTGAGAATACGCTCCGTGTATGACCCCGGCTTGTCTGACTACCCACATCGGTTCTGGCCTGTGGCTCTGGCTGGCTAACTCGCTATGTTTATGATCCTGGCTTGTCTAACTACCCACATTGGTTCTGACCTGTGGCTCTGGCTTCTCATTCCGTGTAGTCCCCGGTTTATCTGACCTGTGGTTCTAGCTGACTACTGGCTCTATACTCTCTGAACTTGCCTGACCATCAGTGTTTCATGGTTCAGGTCTGCTCTCGCTCCCTGTTGCCTCTGGTCATGAGACCCAGGGTGGAGACTAGTGGCTCAGTTACCGTTCCCTCTGGTGTTCCACCTTCACCATGGTCCTAGTCTCCGGTATCTCGCAGTAGTGCAGTGCGCAGCACAGTGTGCAGCTTCGGGTAGGTGCCTCGGTCCTATCATCCTGTGTTATGGGGTTGTGTGGGCTATATTATTATTACTGTACTTATTAATAAAGGTGGATTTATATTTTATATTTGCGTCTGTCCTTATTTGCCTGATTGCCGTGACACGTGGTTACTGGCAGATCACTAAGTGGTTACTAGCAGATCACTAAGTGGTTACTGGCAGATCATTATACTGGCAGATCACTAAGTGATGACTGGCAGATCATTAAGTGGTTACTAGCAGATCACTAAGTGGTTACTGGCAGATCATTATACTGGCAGATCAATAAGTGGTTACTACAGATCATTAAGTAGTTACTGGTAGACCACTAAGTGGTTACTGGCAGACCACTCAGTGGTTACTAGCATATCACTAAGTAGTTACTTGCAGATCACTAAGCGGTTATTGGTAGATCACTAAGTGTTTACTAGCACATCACTAAGTGGTTACCGGAAGATCAATAAGTGGTTACTAGCAGATCACTAAGTGGTGACTAGCAGATAACTAAGTGGTTACTAAGTGGTTACTAGCAGATCATTAAGTGGTTACTGGCAGACTACTCAGTGGTTACTTGTGGATCATTAAGGAGTTACGGGCAGATCACTAAGTGATTATTGGTAGATCACTAAGTGGTAACTGGCACATCACTAAGTGGTTACTAGTAGATCACGAAGTGGTTTCTGGCAGATCATTAAGTGGTTACTCGTAGATCATTAAGTGGTTAATGGCAGATCATTAAGTGGTTACTGGCAGACCACTAAGTGATTACTACCAGATCACTAAGTGGTTACTAGCAGATTATTAAGTGGTTCCTGGTAGATCACTAAGTGATTACTGGTACACCACTAAGTGGTTAATGACAGACCACTAAGTGGTTACTAATCACTAAGTGGTTACTGGCAGACTACTAAGTGGTTACTGGTAGACCACTAAGTGGTTAATGGCAGCTCAATAAATGGTTACAAGCAGATCATTAAGTGGTTACTGATCACTAAGTGGTTACTGGCAGATCACCAAGTGGTTACTAGCAGATTACTAAGTGGTTACTGGTAGACCACTAAGTAGTTAATGGCAGATCACTAAGTAGTTACTGGAAGACCACTAAGTGGTTACTATCAGATCACTAAGTGGTTATTAGCAGATAACTAAGTGGTTGCTGGTAGACCAGTTAGTGTTTACTATCACATTACTAAGTGGTTACTGGTAGATCATTAAGTGGTTACTATAAGATCACTAAGTGGTTATTAGCAGATAACTAAGTGGTTGCTGGAAGATCATTACGTGTTTACTTGCAGATCACTAAATGGTTACAAGCAGATCACGAGTGGATAGTGGCAGATCACTAACTGGTTACTTGAAGATCACTAAGTGGTTACTAGCAGATCACTAAGTGGTTCCTTGCAGATCACTAAATGGTTACTGGCAGATTACTAACTGGTTGCTGGCAGATTACTCAGTGGTTACTATCAGATAACTAAGTGGTTACTAGAAAATCATTAAGTGGTTACTACCAGACCATTAGCTGGTTACTGGCAGATCATTAAGTGGTTACTGGCAGATTCACTTAGTGGTTACTTGCAGATCATTAAGTGGTTACTGGCAGATTACTCAGTGGTTACTTGAGGATCATTAAGGCGTTACGGGCAGACCACTAAGTGATTATTGGCAGATCACTAAGTGATTACTGGTACACCACTAAGTGGTTACTGGTAGACCACTAAGTGGTTAATGGCAGCTCAATAAATGGTTACAAGCAGATCATTAAGTGGTTACTGATCACTAAGTGGTTACTGGCAGATCACCAAGTGGTTACTAGCAGATTACTAAGTGGTTACTGGTAGACCACTAAGTAGTTAATGGCAGATCACTAAGTAGTTACTGGAAGACCACTAAGTGGTTACTATCAGATCACTAAGTGGTTATTAGCAGATAACTAAGTGGTTGCTGGAAAATCATTACGTGTTTACTGGCAGATCACTAAATGGTTACAAGCAGATCATGAGTGGATAGTGGCAGATCACTAAGTGGGTACTTGAAGATCACTAAGTGGTTGCTGGGAGACCACTAAGTGTTTACTATCACATTACTAAGTGGTTACTGGCAGATCACTAAGAGGTTACTATCAGATCACTAAGTGGTTACTAGCAGATCACTAAGTGGTTCCTTGCAGATCACTAAATGGTTACTGGCAGATTACTAACTGGTTGCTGGCAGATTACTCAGTGGTTACTATCAGATAACTAAGTGGTTACTAGGAAATCATTAAGTGGTTACTACCAGACCATAAACTGGTTACTGGCAGATCATTAAGTGGTTTCTGGCAGATTCACTTAGTGGTTACTTGCAGATCATTAAGTGGTTACTGGCAGATTACTCAGTGGTTCCTTGCGGATCATTAAGGAGTTACGGGCAGACCACTAAGTGATTATTGGTAGGTCACTAAGTGGTAACTGGCACATCACTAAGTGGTTACTAGTAGATCACAAAGTGGTTTCTGGCAGATCATTAAGTGGTTACTCGTAGATCATTAAGTGGTTAATGGCAGATCATTAAGTGGTTACTGGCAGACCACTAAGTGATTACTACCAGATCACTAAGTGGTGACTAGCAGATAACTAAGTGGTTACTAAGTGGTTACTAGCAGATCATTAAGTGGTTACTGGCAGACTACTCAGTGGTTACTTGTGGATCATTAAGGAGTTACGGGCAGATCACTAAGTGATTATTGGTAGATCACTAAGTGGTAACTGGCACATCACTAAGTGGTTACTAGTAGATCACGAAGTGGTTTCTGGCAGATCATTAAGTGGTTACTCGTAGATCATTAAGTGGTTAATGGCAGATCATTAAGTGGTTACTGGCAGACCACTAAGTGATTACTACCAGATCACTAAGTGGTTACTAGCAGATTATTAAGTGGTTCCTGGTAGATCACTAAGTGATTACTGGTACACCACTAAGTGGTTAATGACAGACCACTAAGTGGTTACTAATCACTAAGTGGTTACTGGCAGACTACTAAGTGGTTACTGGTAGACCACTAAGTGGTTAATGGCAGCTCAATAAATGGTTACAAGCAGATCATTAAGTGGTTACTGATCACTAAGTGGTTACTGGCAGATCACCAAGTGGTTACTAGCAGATTACTAAGTGGTTACTGGTAGACCACTAAGTAGTTAATGGCAGATCACTAAGTAGTTACTGGAAGACCACTAAGTGGTTACTATCAGATCACTAAGTGGTTATTAGCAGATAACTAAGTGGTTGCTGGTAGACCAGTAAGTGTTTACTATCACATTACTAAGTGGTTACTGGTAGATCATTAAGTGGTTACTATAAGATCACTAAGTGGTTATTAGCAGATAACTAAGTGGTTGCTGGAAGATCATTACGTGTTTACTTGCAGATCACTAAATGGTTACAAGCAGATCACGAGTGGATAGTGGCAGATCACTAAGTGGTTACTTGAAGATCACTAAGTGGTTACTAGCAGATCATTAAGTGGTTCCTTGCAGATCACTAAATGGTTACTGGCAGATTACTAACTGGTTGCTGGCAGATTACTCAGTGGTTACTATCAGATAACTAAGTGGTTACTAGGAAATCATTAAGTGGTTACTACCAGACCATTAGCTGGTTACTGGCAGATCATTAAGTGGTTACTGGCAGATTCACTTAGTGGTTACTTGCAGATCATTAAGTGGTTACTGGCAGATTACTCAGTGGTTACTTGCGGATCATTAAGGCGTTACGGGCAGACCACTAAGTGATTATTGGCAGATCACTAAGTGATTACTGGTACACCACTAAGTGGTTACTGGTAGACCACTAAGTGGTTAATGGCAGCTCAATAAATGGTTACAAGCAGATCATTAAGTGGTTACTGATCACTAAGTGGTTACTGGCAGATCACCAAGTGGTTACTAGCAGATTACTAAGTGGTTACTGGTAGACCACTAAGTAGTTAATGGCAGATCACTAAGTAGTTACTGGAAGACCACTAAGTGGTTACTATCAGATCACTAAGTGGTTATTAGCAGATAACTAAGTGGTTGCTGGAAAATCATTACGTGTTTACTGGCAGATCACTAAATGGTTACAAGCAGATCACGAGTGGATAGTGGCAGATCACTAAGTGGGTACTTGAAGATCACTAAGTGGTTGCTGGGAGACCACTAAGTGTTTACTATCACATTACTAAGTGGTTACTGGCAGATCACTAAGAGGTTACTATCAGATCACTAAGTGGTTACTAGCAGATCACTAAGTGGTTCCTTGCAGATCACTAAATGGTTACTGGCAGATTACTAACTGGTTGCTGGCAGATTACTCAGTGGTTACTATCAGATAACTAAGTGGTTACTAGGAAATCATTAAGTGGTTACTACCAGACCATAAACTGGTTACTGGCAGATCATTAAGTGGTTTCTGGCAGATTCACTTAGTGGTTACTTGCAGATCATTAAGTGGTTACTGGCAGATTACTCAGTGGTTACTTGCGGATCATTAAGGAGTTACGGGCAGACCACTAAGTGATTATTGGTAGGTCACTAAGTGGTAACTGGCACATCACTAAGTGGTTACTAGTAGATCACGAAGTGGTTTCTGGCAGATCATTAAGTGGTTACTCGTAGATCATTAAGTGGTTAATGGCAGATCATTAAGTGGTTACTGGCAGACCACTAAGTGATTACTACCAGATCACTAAGTGGTTACTGGCAGATCACTAAGTGGTTACTAGCAGATTACTAAGTGGTTCCTGGTAGATTACTAAGTGGTTACTGGTAGACCACTAAGAGGTTAATGGCAGATCACTAAGCAGTTACTAGCAGATCATTAAGTGCTTATTGATCACTAAGTGGTTACTGGCAGATCACTAAGTGGTAACTGGTTGACCACCAAGTGATTACTTGCAGACAATTAAGTGGTTACTGGCAGATCACCAAGTGGTTACTGGTAGATCATTATACTGGCAGATCACTAAGTGATTACTAGCAAATCATTAAGTGGTTACTAGCAGATCACTAAGTGGTTACTGGCAGATCATTATACTGGCAGATCACTAAGTGGTTACTAACAGATCATTTAGTGGTTACTGGCAGATCACTATGTGGCTACTGATCACTATGTGGATACTGGCAGATCACTCAGTGGTTACTAGCAAATCACTGCATTGTTACTGGCTGATTACTAAGTGGTTACTGGCAGATCACTAAGTGGTTACTACAGATCATTAAGTGGTTACTGGTAGACGCTAACTGGTTACTGGCAGACCACTCAGTGGTTACTAGCAAATCACTAAATGGTTACTGGCAGATCACTAAGTGGTTATTGGTAGATCACTAAGTGCTTACTAGCAGATTACTAAGTGGTTACCGGAAGATGAATAAGTGGTTACTAGCAGATCACTAAGTGGTTACTAGCAGATCACTAAGTGGTTACTAAGTGGTTACTAGCAGATCATTAAGTGGTTACTGGCAGATTACTCAGTGGTTACTTGTGGATCATTAAGGAGTTACGGGCAGATCACTAAGTGATTAATGGTAGATCATTAAGTGGTAACTGGCACATCACTAAGTTGTTACTAGTAGATCACGAAGTGTTTTCTGGCAGATTATTAAGTGGTTACACGTAAATCATTAAGTGGTTAATGGCAGATCATTAAGTGGTTACTGGGAGATCATTACATGGTTAATGGCAGATCATTAAGGGTTTACTAGCAGATCACTAAGTGGTTACTGGCAGAACACTAAATCGTTACTGGCAGATCATTAAGTGGTTATTGGTAGATCACAAAGCTTTACTAGCAGATCACTAAGTGGTTATTAGCAGATCACTAAGTGGTTACTGGCAGGTCATTAAGTGGTTACTGGCAGATTGCTAAGTGGTTACTGGAAGGTTATTAATTGGTTACTGGCAGATTACTAAGTGGTTATTGGTAGATCACTAAGTGGTTACTGGCATATTACTCAGTGGTTACTGTCAGATCACTAAGTGGTTACTATCAGATCACTATGTGCTTACTAGTAGACCAATAAGTGGTTACTGGCAGATCACTCAGTGGTTACTAGCAGATTATTAAGTGGTTACTACATGGTTACTAGTAAATCATTAAGTGGTTATTAAGTGGTTACTAGCAGATCATTAAGTGGTTACTGGCAGATTACTCAGTGGTTACTTCCGGATCATTAAGGAGTTATGGGCAGATCACTAAGTGATTATTGGTAGATCACTAAGTGGTTACTAGTAGATCAATAAGTGGTTACTAGCAGATCAATAAGTGGTTACTGGTAGATCATTAAGTGGTTACTGGCAGACCACTAAGTGGTTACTACCAGATCACTAAGTGGTTACTGGGAGATCATTAAGTGATTAATGGTAAATCATTAAGTTGTTACTGGTAGACCACTAAGTGGTTACTATCAGATCACTAAGTGGTTTGTGACAGATCATTAAGTGTTTAATGGCAGATCATTAAGTGGTTACTGTCAGACCACAAAGTGGTTACTACAAGATCACTAAGCGGTTACTTGCAGATTACTAAGTGGTTCCTGGTAGACCATTAAGTGGTAACTGGGACATCACTAAGTGGTTACTAGTAGATCACAAAGTGGTTTCTGGCAGATCATTAAGTGGTTACACGTAAATTTTTAAGTGGTTAATGGCAGATCATTAAGTGGTTACTGGTAGACCACTAAGTAGTTACTAGCAGATCACTAAGTGGTTACTGGGAGATCATTACGTGGTTAATGGCAGATCATTAAGGGTTTACAAGCAGATCACTAAGTGGTTACTGGCAGAACACTAAATCGTTACTGGCAGATCATTAAGTGGTTATTGGTAGATCACTAAGTGGTTACTACCAGATCACTAAGTGGTTACTGGCAGATCATTAAGTGATTAATGGCAAATCATTAAGTTGTTACTGGTAGACCACTAAGTGGTTACTCTCAGATCACTAAGTGGTTTCTGACAGATCATTAAGTGGTTACTGGCAGATCATTAAGTGGTTACTGGCAGATTGCTAAGTGGTTACTGGAAGGTTATTAATTGGTTACTGGCAGAGTACTAAGCGGTTACTGGTAGGCCACTAAGTGGTTAATGGCAGATCACTAAGTGCTTACTGGTAGATCATTAAGTGGTTATTGGTAGAACACTAAGTGGTTACTGGCAGATCACTAAGTGGTTACTGCCATATTACTCAGTGGTTACTGTCAGATCACTAAGTGGTTACTATCAGATCACTAAGTGGTTACTAGTAGACCACTAAGTGGTTACTGGCAGATCACTCAGTGGTTACTAGCAGATTATTAGGTGGTTACTAAGTGGTTACTGGCAGATCACTAAGTGGTTACTAAGTGGTTACTGGCAGATTACACAGTGGTTACTTCTGGATCATTAAGGAGTTACGGGCAGATCACTAAGTGATTATTGGCAGATCACTAAGTGGTAACTATGTGGTTACTAGCAGATCATTAAGTGGTTACTAAGTGGTTACTGGCAGATCACTAAGTGGTTACTAAGTGGTTACTAGCATATCATTAAGTGGTTACTGGCAGATTACTCAGTGGTTACTTCCAGATCATTAAGGAGTTACGGGTAGATCACTAAGTGATTATTGGTAGATCACTAAGTGGTTACTAGTAGATCACTAAGTGGTTACTTGCAGATCAATAAGTGGTTACTGGTAGATCATTAAGTGGTTACTGGCAGACCACTAAGTGGTTACTACCAGATCACTAAGTGGTTACTGGGAGATCATTAAGTGTTTAATGGCAGATCATTAAGTGGTTCCTGGCAGATCACTAAGTGGTTACTAGCAGATCACTAAATGGTTACTGGCAGATCATTAAGTGGTTACTGATATACAATTACGTGGTTAATAACAGATCATTAAGTGGTTACTGATATACAATTAATGATGGCTAATGACAGACCACTAATTGGTTACTGGTAGATCACTAAGTGGTTATTGATCCCTAAGTTGTTACTGGCAGATAACTCAGTGGTTACTGGCAGATAACTAAGTGGTTATTGGTAGACCACTAGTAGTTAATGGCAGATCATTACGAGGTTACTGGCTGACCAATAAGTGGTTAATAGCAGATTATTAAGTGGTTACTAGCAGATCACTAAGTGGTTAGTGGCAGATCATTAAGTGGTTACTGGTAGATTACTAAGTGGTTATTGGTAGATCACTAAGTGGTTACTGGTAGATCATTAAGTGGTTATGGGTAGATCACTAACTAAGTGGTTACTACCAGATCACTAAATGGTTACTGGGAGATCTTTAAGTGGTTACAACCAGATCACTAAGTGGTTACTAGTAGATCACTAAGTGATTACTGGCAGATCATTAACTGGTTACTGGCAAATCACTAAGTGGTTACTAGCAGATCACTAAGTGATTACTGGCAGATCACTAAATGGTTACTGGTAGATTACTAAGTGGTTACTGGCAGATTACTCAGTGGTTACTGGCAGATCACTAAGTGGTTACTGGTAGATTACTAAGTGGTTACTGGCAGATTACTCAGTGGTTACTGGCAGATAACCAAGTGGATACTATTAGATCACTAAGTTGTTACTATCAGATCACTAAGTGGTTACTAGTAGATCACTAAGTGGTTACTGGCAGATCACTCAGTGGTTACTGGCAGATAACTAAGTGGTTAGTGGTAGACCACTAAGTGGTTAATGGTAAATCACTAAGTGGTTACTGGTTGACCACTAAGTGGTTACTAGCAGATCATTAAGTGGTTACTAACAGATCACTAAGTGGTTACTACTAGATCACTAAGTGGTTATTGGCAGATCACTAAGTGGTTACTGGCAGATCGCCAAATGGTTGCTATCAGGTAACTAAGTGGTTACTAGTAGATCACTAAGTAGTTACTGGAAGATCACTAAGTAGTTACTGGCGGATTACTCAGTGGTTACTGTCAGATAATTAAGTGGTTATTCATAGATTATTAAGTGGTTCATGGTAGATGATTAAGTGGTTACTGGTAGACCACTAAGTGGTTACTATCAGATCACTAAGTGATTGCTTGCAGATCATTAAGTGGTTATTGGCAGATCATTAAGTGGTTACTGGGTGGTTACTGTCAGATCACTAAGTGGTTACTATCAGATCACTATGTGCTTACTAATAGACCAATAAGTGGTTACTGGCAGATCACTCAGTGGTTACTAGCAGATTATTAAGTGGTTACTACATGGTTACTAGCAAATCATTAAGTGGTTACTAAGTGGTTACTAGCAGATCATTAAGTGGTTACTGGCAGATTACTCAGTGGTTACTTCCAGATCATTAAGGAGTTATGGGCAGATCACTAAGTGATTATTGGTAGATCACTAAGTGGTTACTAGTAGATCACTAAGTGGTTACTAGCAGATCAATAAGTGGTTACTGGTAGATCATTAAGTGGTTACTGGCAGACCACTAAGTGGTTACTAGTAGATCACTAAGTGGTTACTAGCAGATCAATAAGTGGTTACTGGTAGATCATTAAGTGGTTACTGGCAGACCACTAAGTGGTTACTACCAGATCACTAAGTGGTTACTGGGAGATCATTAAGTGATTAATGGCAAATCATTAAGTTGTTACTGGTAGACCACTAAGTGGTTACTATCAGATCACTAAGTGGTTTGTGACAGATCATTAAGTGTTTAATGGCAGATCATTAAGTGGTTACTGTCAGACCACAAAGTGGTTACTACAAGATCACTAAGCGGTTACTTGCAGATTACTAAGTGGTTCCTGGTAGACCATTAAGTGGTAACTGGGACATCACTAAGTGGTTACTAGTAGATCACAAAGTGGTTTCTGGCAGATCATTAAGTGGTTACACGTAAATTTTTAAGTGGTTAATGGCAGATCATTAAGTGGTTACTGGTAGACCACTAAGTAGTAACTAGCAGATCACTAAGTGGTTACTGGGAGATCATTACGTGGTTAATGGCAGATCATTAAGGGTTTACAAGCAGATCACTAAGTGGTTACTGGCAGAACACTAAATCGTTACTGGCAGATCATTAAGTGGTTATTGGTAGATCACAAAGTTTTACTAGCAGATCACTAAGTGGTTATTAGCAAATCACTAAGTGGTTACTGGCAGATCATTAAGTGGTTACTGGCAGATTGCTAAGTGGTTACTGGAAGGTTATTAATTGGTTACTGGCAGATTACTAAGCGGTTACTGGTAGGCCACTAAGTGGTTAATGGCAGATCACAAAGTGCTTACTGGTAGATCATTAGGTGGTTATTGGTAGAACACTAAGTGGTTACTGGCAGATCACTAAGTGGTTACTGCCATATTACTCAGTGGTTACTGTCAGATCACTAAGTGGTTACTATCAGATCACTAAGTGGTTACTAGTAGATCACTAAGTGGTTACTGGCAGATCACTCAGTGGTTACTAGCAGATTATTAAGTGGTTACTAAGTGGTTACTGGCAGATCATAAAGTGGTTACTGGCAGATTACTCAGTGGTTACTTCCAGATCATTAAGGAGTTACGGGTAGATCACTAAGTGGTTACTAGCAGATCAATAAGTGGTTACTGGTAGATCATTAAGTGGTTACTGGCAGACCACTAAGTGGTTACTACCAGATCACTAAGTGGTTACTGGGAGATCATTAAGTGATTAATGGCAAATTATTAAGTGGTTACTGGTAGACCACTAAGTGGTTACTATCAGATCACTAAGTGGTTCCTGGTAGACCATTAAGTGGTTATTGATAGATCACTAAGTGGTTACTAGTAGATCACTAAGTGGTTACTAGCAGATCAATAAGTGGTTACTGGTAGATCATTAAGTGGTTACTGGCAGACCACTAAGTGGTTACTACCAGATCACTAAGTGGTTACTGGGAGATCATTAAATGGTTAATGGCAAATTATTAAGTGGTTACTGGTAGACCACTAAGTGGTTACTATCAGATCACTAAGTGGTTCCTGGTAGACCATTAAGTGGTTACTGGCAGATCATTAAGTGGTTACTGGCAGATTATTAAGAGGTTGCTGGTAGACCACTAAGTGGTTACTAGCAGATCATTAAATGGTTACTGGCAGATCATTAAGTGGTTCCTGGCAGATCACTAAGTGGTTACTAGCAGATCATTAAATGGTTACTGGCAGATCATTAAGTGGTTACTGATATACAATTACGTGGTTAATAACAGATCATTAAGTGGTTACTGATATACAATTAATGATGGCTAATGACAGACCACTAATTGGTTACTGGTAGATCACTAAGTGGTTATTGATCCCTAAGTGGTTACTGGCAGATCACTCAGTGGTTACTGGCAGATAACTAAGTGGTTATTGGTAGACCACTAGTAGTTAATGGCAGATCATTACAAGGTTACTGGCTGACCAATAAGTGGTTAATAGCAGATTATTAAGTGGTTACTAGCAGATCACTAAGTGGTTACTGGCAGATCATTAAGTGGTTACTGGTAGATTACTAAGTGGTTATTGGTAGATCACTAAGTGGTTACTGGTAGATCATTAAGTGGTTATGGGTAGATCACTAACTAAGTGGTTACTACCAGATCACTAAATGGTTACTGGGAGATCTTTAAGTGGTTACAACCAGATCACTAAGTGGTTACTAGTAGATCACTAAGTGATTACTGGCAGATCACTAAATGGTTACTGGTAGATTACTAAGTGGTTACTGGCAGATTACTCAGTGGTTACTGGCAGATCACTAAGTGGTTACTGGTATATTACTAAGTGGTTACTGGCAGATTACTCAGTGGTTACTGGCAGATAACCAAGTGGATACTATTAGATCACTAAGTGGTTACTAGTAGATCACTAAGTAGTTACTGGCAGATCACTCAGTGGTTACTGGCAGATAACTAAGTGGTTAGTGGTAGACCACTAAGTGGTTAATGGTAAATCACTAAGTGGTTACTGGTTGACCACTAAGTGGTTACTAGCAGATCATTAAGTGGTTACTAACAGATCACTAAGTGGTTACTACTAGATCACTAAGTGGTTACTGGCAGATCACCAAGTGGTTGCTATCAGGTAACTAAGTGGTTACTAGTAGATCACTAAGTAGTTACTGGAAGATCACTAAGTAGTTACTGGCGGATTACTCAGTGGTTACTGTCAGATAATTAAGTGGTTATTTGTAGATTATTAAGTGGTTCATGGTAGATGATTAAGTGGTTACTGGTAGACCACTAAGTGGTTACTATCAGATCACTGATTGCTTGCAGATCATTAAGTAGTTATTGGCAGATCATTAAGTGGTTACTGGCAGATCACTAAGTGGTTACTAGCAGATCACTAAGTGGTTACTGTTAGATTACTAAGTGGTTACTATAAGATCACTAAGTGGATGTTTGCAGATCATTAAGTGGATAGTGGCAGATCACTAAGTGGTTACTGGTAGATTACTAAGTGGTTACTATCAGATCACTAAGTGGTTACTAGTAGATCACTATGTGGTCACTAGCAGATCACTAATTGGTTACTAGTAGATTACTAAGTGGTTATTGGTAGATTACTAACTGGTCACTAGTAGATCATGAAGTGGTTACTGGCAGATCATTAAGTGGTTACTAGCAGATCATTAAGTTGTTACTGGCAGATCATGAAGTGGTTACTAGCAGATCACTAAGTTTTTACTGGCAGATCATTAAGTAGTTACTGGCAGATTACTAAGTGGTTACTGGTAGGCTATTAAGTGATTGATGGCAGATCACTAAGTGGTTACTGGTTGACCACTAAGTGGTTACTAGCAGATCATTAAGTGGTTACTAGCTGATCTCTAAGTGGTTCCTGGCAGATCAGTAAGTGGTTACTGGCAGATAATTAAGTGATTATTGTTAGATCACTAAGTGGTTACAAGCAGATCATTAAATGGTTACTGGTAGATCATTAAATGGTTACTAGCAGATCACTTAATGGTTACTAGTAGATCATTAACTGGTTACTGGTTGACCACTAAGTGGTTACTGGCAGATTACTCAGTGGTTACTGGCAGATCACTAAGTGGTTACTGGTAGATTACTAAGTGGATACTGGCAGATTACTCAGTGGTTACTGGCAGATAACCAAGTGGATACTATCAGATCACTAAGTGGTTACTAGTAGATCACTAAGTGGTTACTGGCAGATAACTAAGTGGTTACTGGTAGACCACTAAGTGGTTAATGGCAAATCACTAAGTGGTTACTGGTTGACCACTAAGTGGTTACTAGCAGATCATTAAGTGGTTACTAGCTGATCTCTAAGTGGTTCCTGGCAGATCAGTAAGTGGTTACTGGAAGATAATTAAGTGATTATTGTTAGATCACTAAGTGGTTACAAGCAGATCATTAAATGGTTACTGGCAGATCACTAAGTGGTTACTGGTATATTACTAAGTGGTTACTGGCAGATTACTCAGTGGTTACTGGCAGATAACCAAGTGGATACTATTAGATCACTAAGTGGTTACTAGTAGATCACTAAGTGGTTACTGGCAGATCACTCAGTGGTTACTGGCAGATAACTAAGTGGTTAGTGGTAGACCACTAAGTGGTTAATGGTAAATCACTAAGTGGTTACTGGTTGACCACTAAGTGGTTACTAGCAGATCATTAAGTGGTTACTAACAGATCACTAAGTGGTTACTACTAGATCACTAAGTGGTTACTGGCAGATCACCAAGTGGTTGCTATCAGGTAACTAAGTGGTTACTAGTAGATCACTAAGTAGTTACTGGAAGATCACTAAGTAGTTACTGGCGGATTACTCAGTGGTTACTGTCAGATAATTAAGTGGTTATTCGTAGATGATTAAGTGGTTCATGGTAGATGATTAAGTGGTTACTGGTAGACCACTAAGTGGTTACTATCAGATCACTGATTGCTTGCAGATCATTAAGTAGTTATTGGCAGATCATTAAGTGGTTACTGGCAGATCACTAAGTGGTTACTAGCAGATCACTAAGTGGTTACTGTTAGATTACTAAGTGGTTACTATAAGATCACTAAGTGGATGTTTGCAGATCATTAAGTGGATAGTGGCAGATCACTAAGTGGTTACTGGTAGATTACTAAGTGGTTACTATCAGATCACTAAGTGGTTACTAGTAGATCACTATGTGGTCACTAGCAGATCACTAATTGGTTACTAGTAGATTACTAAGTGGTTATTGGTAGATTACTAACTGGTCACTAGTAGATCATGAAGTGGTTACTGGCAGATCATTAAGTGGTTACTAGCAGATCATTAAGTTGTTACTGGCAGATCATGAAGTGGTTACTAGCAGATCACTAAGTTTTTACTGGCAGATCATTAAGTAGTTACTGGCAGATTACTAAGTGGTTACTGGTAGGCTATTAAGTGATTGATGGCAGATCACTAAGTGGTTACTGGTTGACCACTAAGTGGTTACTAGCAGATCATTAAGTGGTTACTAGCTGATCTCTAAGTGGTTCTTGGCAGATCAGTAAGTGGTTACTGGCAGATAATTAAGTAATTATTGTTAGATCACTAAGTGGTTACAAGCAGATTATTAAATGGTTACTGGTAGATCATTAAATGGTTACTAGCAGATCACTTAATGGTTACTAGTAGATCATTAACTGGTTACTGGTTGACCACTAAGTGGTTACTGGCAGATTACTCAGTGGTTACTGGCAGATCACTAAGTGGTTACTGGTAGATTACTAAGTGGATACTGGCAGATTACTCAGTGGTTACTGGCAGATAACCAAGTGGATACTATCAGATCACTAAGTGGTTACTAGTAGATCACTAAGTGGTTACTGGCAGATAACTAAGTGGTTACTGGTAGACCACTAAGTGGTTAATGGCAAATCACTAAGTGGTTACTGGTTGACCACTAAGTGGTTACTAGCAGATCATTAAGTGGTTACTAGCTGATCTCTAAGTGGTTCCTGGCAGATCAGTAAGTGGTTACTGGCAGATAATTAAGTGATTATTGTTAGATCACTAAGTGGTTACAAGCAGATCATTAAATGGTTACTGGTAGATCATTAAATGGTTACTAGCAGATCACTTAATGGTTACTAGTAGATCATTAACTGGTTACTGGTTGACCACTAAGTGGTTACTGGCAGATTACTCAGTGGTTACTGGCAGATCACTAAGTGGTTACTGGTAGATTACTAAGTGGTTACTGGCAGATTACTCAGTGGTTACTGGCAGATAACCAAGTGGATACTATCAGATCACTAAGTGGTTACTAGTAGATCACTAAGTGGTTACTGGCAGATAACTAAGTGGTTACTGGTAGACCACTAAGTGGTTAATGGCAAATCACTAAGTGGTTACTGGTTGACCACTAAGTGGTTTCTAGCAGATCATTAAGTGGTTACTAACTGCTATGGAATTCTTTGCCTCGGGATGTTGTGCTTGCAGATAATGTAACTGCATTCAAAAAAGCAATGGATGCCTATCTAGCACAGAACAATATTGACAGTTATGACAGATGGCTTCAAAGCAAATAGGATATTGAGCCGGGGAACTATTTGACACACACACACACACACCTACACTGGAAATTGCTCCAGAGGGCTTTTTTGTTGCCTTCCTCTGGATCAACAGGAGTGTTATTGGCATGGGCTGGACTTGATGGACGCATAACTTTTTTTCAGCCTTATCTACTATGTTACTATGTTACTATGTTACTAACAGATCACTCAGTGGTTACTAGTGGATCACTAAGTGGTTACTGGCAGATCACCAAGTGGTTACTATCAGGTAACTAAGTGGTTACTAGTAGATCACTATGTGGTTACTGGACGATCACTAAGTAGTTACTGGTGGATTACTCAGTAGTTACTGTCAGATAATTAAATGGTTATTCATAGATTATTAAGTGGTTAATGGCAGATCATTAAGTGTTTACTGGTAGACCACTAAGTGGTTACTATCAGATCACTGAGTGGTTGCTTGCAGATCATTAAGTGGTTACTGGCAGATCACTGAGTGGTTACTGGTAGATTACTAAGTGGTTACTGGCAGATTATGAAGTGGTTAATGGCAGATCATTAAGTGGTTACTAGCAAATCATTAAATGGTTACTGGTAGATCACTAAATGGTTACTAGTAGATCACTAAGTGGTTACTGGCAGATCATTAATTGGTTATTGGTAGACCAGGCAGGGCACTCCGGCTCTGAATCATCCCATGCCGGAGGTGACGAGGGCAGGATCAAGGACCCCAAATACACAGAGGAGGAGAACACGGCTCTCGTGGAAGCTGTCCTGGAGAGGCAGAGTGTTCTCCACCCTACGGCGAAGGTCCCTGGCCTGTCAGCGAGGATGGAGGCAGTCTGGAACCAGATCTGCAGCCGGATCAACGCTGTAGCTCCATGCAGGCGGGACGTGGTTTCCATCAAAAAGAGAAGGGGCGACTGCCGGAGGGTGGTGAAAAACAAGATGACCGAATTCGCCAAGCATGCCCGAGGGACGGCAGGTGACCAACCAGTCCCTATCACCTTCTGCGGCTGGGAGGAGATGGTGCGGCAGACCATGTCCCCGACCCTGATCGAGGGGGTCGTTGGAGGAGCTGACACTGGGGATGAGAGGAGCCTCCGCACTACCTGTAAGTGCAACATTACATAATAACACACTACATCAACCAACACCAGCTGCACACACAGTCACACCTCAACACATGCCCATCACTCATCCATACAACTGCACCAACACAGCACCCTGAGGGTTAAAAACAGGACACAACACTAGGACAAATGTCAAGGTCCAACTTTGGACAAACCTGTCACAGTCCTACTTCAACCCTCCTGTCGCTGTGCTCATCACACACAATACACAAACCGTTATGTTCAAAATGTCGTCTGTTAAATATCATCACTGTTCACACACAATGTCACCCATGTCCCCACAGGGAAGTCAGCACCTAACCCCTTGAGTGCTAGAGGGATCATCAATGCATCGATCAACAATGCTTTGGCAACCCCTCTGGGACTCAAAGGGTTAACCAGACAACAAACAAGTCAATAGGCCAACTATCACATGATACACAGGGGACATTCACTAAGCGGTGACAAAGAGATGGTGGAGACAAAGTAACCATCACACACCCTCACTTCATCAATACCAGTGTTAGTCTACGGAGAATATGCAAAAACAAGAATCAAGTTGATAGTGTCCCATTGTACAGACTCCATGGAAAACACTGGAAATGGGGAAAGGAGATCACTGGAGAAGTCAGCATCATATTCACTTCATCAGTTCAACATCACCGCTTACTGAATCACAAAAAGGGTGGATCAGGTCACACATCACAGTGTCCCAGAGAATAACTGCTTGTATGTGCAACACACAGGCCGAATACTATTCCACAGAATTAAAGGTGGATGAAGTAGGCCTTGGTGTTGTGGCTGCAATAATTTACTCTAACTTGAAATGACATATCCCACATCTGATTCCCACATGGATCCACAGGGGTGCTGATGCCATGGATGTATGGTACACCAGCCGCTGTTTGCAGGATACACATGGGAACCAAATATCAACCATTGTACCTTGGTCACCAACAGGCCATGACTGATAGATATCTAGGATTGAGTACGGTTGCCTCACACAGAAGGATGGATGGGCTCATACACAGAAAAAAACAGGCCTCAATCAAAGATATCCCTCACTACTGGCTTGATTGTTGCCCTTAGGATTCAAATGTTTCTAAATATGTCCCAACACGATATGAACACAGAGATCAGTTCACTGGATGTGATTGCCTTACTGGCCAGATATGTGCACCCATCACAAATCAACCTACATTGCTACCATCCAAATACACATACATAGTATATCACACTCTACGTAGATGGGATATACCAGGTATGTTCATATTCATCATATCAATCCAGTGTATTGTTGGATGGGTGCGCATATATAGCCAGTAAGGCAATCACACCTACTGAACTGCTCTCTGGCTTCACATCTTGGAAGGATATTACTGTATCCATATGAAGGGTACATATCCACATACATATATGACCATTTCTACTTGTGTGTGACTGTAATGGGATAGCAATGGGTAATGTCATCATGATGTAATATCATTGGCATCGTAAAAAGATGTGTCTCGATGTAAGTCCTATCCCTCCAACACTCACGGTTATACAGATATTGCTTTATGTGACAGGTGGAGATATCTGTCATTTGACCACACGGAGGCTCTTCAGCAGAGCCAAATTTGCAACATTTCAAGATAAATACCTCTTTGGAATGGTCCACAGAGTGTGCTTGCAAACCATGCACACTCTGTACACCATTCCAATTAAGTATTGTTCTCTAAATGGGGCGATTTTGGCTCTGCTGAAGAGCCCTCGTGTGGACAAATGACTGAAATCTACATCTGTCACATACAGCAATATCTGAACAACCATGAGGGTAGGAGGGATAGGACTAACAGTGAACATGTCTACAATATGACATCAAGGTGGACTTAACCTTTGCTATCCCCCTGGAGGGATAGCCATCCCTAAAAGTTGTAAAGACAAATAAATGTTGTTGGATCCCCCCCCCCGAGTTAAACAATGGTATTCCTACTGCTGAAAGTTGTGTTGATTCAAAAGGTATCACAGCTCAGACATGGATATGTCAGGGGCAATAGCCCAGTGGCGTGAAATTGTACAGTGGTGCTGTTACTACACTATCATATGGACAGCTCTGGTACAGGGACCAGATATCTATATGGGAGGGTGTTGCAACAGCCCCACTGTACTATTTCAGGCCCCTGTGATATTGCACCTCAAAATGAAACCTTCACCATTAATAACTCAAACAACACCTTTCAGCAGTGGGAGTACCCTTGTTTACCCAGGGGTATTAACCCAAACACATATATTTTTCTTCACCACATATCAAAGTATAACTGTCTCCACAAACATATGGCTAAGGTCACTAATCACAACATCTTATTTCTCCACACAGCTTACGTCCCTCAAGCCCAGTGGGAGCCAGTGGAGGAGGCTATGTCACCCCCCAGTGAGGAGTACACAGAGGAGGGGACCAGCCGGTGGTCACCATACCCACCATCCCCATCCCCTCCAACACAGGCTGCACCACCGCCTTCTGCACCACCACAGGCTGCACCCTTCCAAACTGGACCACCACAGGCTGCGCCCCTCCAAGCTGGACCACCACAGGCTGCACCCCTCCGAGCTGGACCACGACAGGCTGCACCCCTCCAAGCTGCACCTCCCCAGTACAGTGGCTGGATGCAACAGGAGGAGAGGTGGATGTATCCAGTCACCTCCACCAGCTACTACCCTCCAGCAGCAGCACCACCACCGCCAGGGAGGCAATGGCTGCCGGGGACAGTGGCCACCACCCAATATGGGCCATATGCCTCACACAACACACCCTCCTGGATGGCTCCACAGCATGCCCCAAGGTATGATCCCAGGTGGGGTCCATGCACCTATCAGTGGCCACCATATGACCCTTGGCCACTGGACTACCCACACCTGGGCCTGATTGGTGAGCCCCAGTGTCCCCTACCCAGGGACATATTCACACCTCCACCAGCACACACATAATTGGGCAGCTCAGAGTCACTTGATGTGGTGGGCATATGCCCATCATCTGCACCAGCCACTCCAACAGCTGTCACAGCAGCCACAGCACCTCCAGCAGCAGCAGAGGAAACAGCACCTCCAGCAGCAGCAGAGGAAACAGCACCTCCAGCAGCAGGGGAAACAGCACCTCCAACATCTTATTTCTCCACACAGCTTACTGCCCTCAAGCCCAGCGGGAGCCAGTGGAGGAGGCTATGTCACCCCCCCCCCCCCCCCAGTGAGGAGTACACAGAGGAGGGGACCAGCCGGTGGTCACCATACCCACCATCCCCATCCTCTCCAACACAGGCTGCGCCACCGCCTTCTGCACCACCACAGGCTGCACCCCTCCAAACTGGACCACCACAGGCTGCGCCCCTCCAAGCTGGACCACCACAGGCTGCACCCCTCCGAGCTGGACCACGACAGGCTGCACCCCTCCAAGCTGCACCTCCCCAGTACAGTGGCTGGATGCAACAGGAGGAGAGGTGGATGTATCCAGCCACCTCCACCAGCTACTACCCTCCAGCAGCAGCACCACCACCGCCAGGGAGGCAATGGCTGCCGGGGACAGTGGCCACCACCCAATATGGGCCATATGCCTCACACAACACACCCTCCTGGATGGCTCCACAGCATGCCCCAAGGTATGATCCCAGGTGGGGTCCAAGCACCTATCAGTGGCCACCATATGACCCTTGGCCACTGGACTACCCACACCTGGGCCTGATTGGTGAGCCCCAGTGCCCCCTACCCAGGGACATATTCACACCTCCACCAGCACACACATCACTGGGCAGCTCAGAGTCACTTGATGTGGTGGGCATATGCCCATCATCTGCACCAGCCACTCCAACAGCTGTCACAGCAGCCACAGCACCTCCAGCAGCAGCAGAGGAAACAGCACCTCCAGCAGCAGCAGAGGAAACAGCACCTCCAGCAGCAGGGGAAACAGCACCTCCAGCAGCAGAGGAAACAGCACCTCCATCATCAGCAGAGGAAACAGCAGCACCAGGGACACCGGGCACATCCACCTCCAGCACTGCACACCTCACAGGGATGGAGGCGGAGTGTATGGCCCTTCAGAGGAGCCTACTCCGGTTGAGCAGGAGTACAGATAGCAACATCACCAGGAGCAGGAGGCAATCCAGGTGGAACATAGCCCAGTTGGAGACCAGAATCCAAGCCCTGGAGTTGGAGGTGGCCAGGGGGAACACACAACTCCACCAGCTAAGGACTGATCTAATGGACATGTTGACAAAGGTACTTGTGGAGTTGAGGGAGAACAACCGCAGGGAGAACCTGAGGATGGAGAGGGAGAACTTGCGTTCCACGGAGGGGTTTACTGCAACCACCACCCCCTCCAGTGTTACCCCTGAAGCCACACCTAGGGGGCAGAAGGTGACCAGGCGATCAGCAAGGGCATCCACCTCTGGCACCCAGGCTAAGGTCCCCCACCCAAAAAAGAAAAAATAAAAGGCCCAACCTATTAACTTTCCCCTCATTAAAGAAACCTTTGTTTTGGATTCCTGTCTGATCTGCTGTGTCTTCAGTTATGGATTGGGTGGCAGGGTTGTCTCCAATGCATTGCCATACAATGCAGTGAACACAATCTCTGCCTGGGTGAAATGTTTGTGGGATGCTACAACATGGGTTCACACACACACACACACACACACACACACACACACACACACACCGTTGCACAAATTCAACTGGAAATACATCCCTGGAGCCATATTACACCACTATGTTATATGGCGATGTTGTGTGTTGAATTTGAACAACAAAACATACCCCTTAGCACAACAAATGGTACAACATTGAACATTTGTCTACATCATATGTTGTGTTTAACCCTTTGAGTGCTAGAGTGGTAGGCAACTCATTGCAAAAAATGTGTTGGGGACCACTCTGGCACTGTGAGGGTTAATGGGATAACCAAACAAACAGATATGTGACTTAGCGGGGACATAACAAGCAGGACAGATAAATGGGACATGCATCAATATTGTCTTGGATTCAAACACTCATTGTGCAACTGACTTACTGGGGAAGCCAATGTTTTTAACCTAGGATTTCAATGTGTAGCACACACACTGATATCCTGGTGTGAGCATTGGGGTCTTGAGTAGGTTGAGTTGTTTCACTAAGGGTGTAACAGACTTCACCAGTGATAACACATGTCCACTTAGTCTGGTTGTTCGTTGATGTAGCCCATGTACTGAGATATGTCAAAGTGGAGCAAAATATCACAATATTGATTATACTGAGCAACACAGATACTGTGGACAGGAATTCACTGTGGAAGTATGTCCCCTGTATCACCTCTTTATCACTCCCACAACACATTAGTGTATCACTGCCACCATCATCTGTTTGCATGAATACATCACAGAGTCTACTCACTGGCAAACAAGTGGTGGACTCCTGTGATGTGGGTGATGCCTTTCCATGTATGGGGGATACTCTATCCTGGGCGTGGTTACGCATTGACAAATGTGTAATCAAATATATCCTCATACAGACACAGACTGAATAGTGATGGTTCATCTTTATTGTGTCTCAAAGTACATTAGAACGTACATGTGTTTTCTGTGTGTATTGCCTATATGCATTGAACACTTGTATGAGAACACTAAATGTACTTTGAAACTAAATCGTACTACTTCAGTAACACTGCTGCCCTGCTCATGTGTTGTCCAAAAGGTTTGACAACTCTGTAGATGAGCATACTAACTGTACAGGTTATTATACTCGTGAATTTGTGTTTTCTTTATCTATATGAGAATGTTCCAGTAGAGGTTTGTGTGAACCTCAGGTCAAACATTGCATCACCAACAACATCACCAGAAACAGCAAGGGGTGATCTTCGTGAAGGTGTTGTCAAGACATCAATCCAGTCACATGGAAGATCTTCAGTTCAAGGATGCATCATGTTATGGATGCCTGTGGGACAAGAGGACAGGATTTGGAGCAGTAGACCTGAACTGATCATCAAGCAACAACAATTTCGACTTTATAATCCCCTCAATTTTCTCAATTACAGGTGAGTACACAAACCATTGCTTGACAATGTGTTGTGTAATCATCTGTAACCAATTATGTGGAGAACTAAGGACATGTGCACCAGCCCTATGGATATGTGCCCATGACATGTATACACACATCAACAAGTGTTCTGAGAGCTCCATGGAAGTAATGACATTGTGCTGCCACTGTGAAAGTGACAGTGGCAGCCCAATGTCATTTGTTCCATGGAACTATTAGGACATATTTGTTGATGTGTGTATTCATGTCGGGGGCACATATGTCTGCACACTCACATGTCAGCATGGAGTCTCTGGTAATCTGATCTACGTTTCATGACCTCTATGTTGTTTGACAATACCACTGTACATCCACCCCTCTGCTGCTCTTCTCAGCTGTAGCACAGTACAGGTCCCATATTGAGTCCAATGGCCCTTTAACCCCTGATATGCCGGAGTATTATCCAGTGCATAGCATTGAATAATACTCTTTCGCTACTGGGCTAGCATGGTTGCTTAGGCTATGATCATGGAATATCAAGTTAGTTGCTGTCAATCAAGCCCTGTAAGGTGATGAACATGGGTTATATGTTGTACCTTGTTTCTCCTGGGGATGTGCGTGATATCCTTGGGGTCTGTATGTCAACGTGGAGAGGGGAATGGAGGATGTTTTTGAATCTACACACACAGTTTGCCACGTCCATGGTATGGTTGATGTTTGGGGCCATGCTGCTGCCAGTGCAGTGCTGGGTCAATGTTCCTGTGGGGTGAGACAGAACATAATGTGCAGTGTGGTTAGTGTCACAGGACTGATGGGGGACTTGCATGGATTGTTTGCACGCCTGTGTTATACTCACAGGTAAAGTGTTCCGTGATGAGCGTGTCTCTGATTTGCGCCCCTCTCAAGGTCTCCTCAACATGGCCAATGTCCATGGACACTTCAGGTAATGGGGGGGCCTGGATGTGATCCAGCAGCCTGGTGTCCACTGCGATGTTGTGCAGTATTGCACACACCACAATGATGTCGCACACCTTTCCAGGTGCATACTGCAGTGCTCCCCCCTAGTGGTCCAGACATCTAAATCTTGACTTGAGGAGGTCAATGGTCCGCTCAGTGGCATTCCTCGTTCTGCCATGAGCCTGGTTGTACCTTTCCTGGGCATGTGTTTGGGGATTGGCCACAGGGGTCAGTAGCCAGGACTTGCAGCCATAGCCAGCATCACCTGTGTAATGTGAGTGACATGGTGAGACAGGGAGCACATGTTGTGTTAATGATGTTTTGTGTGGTGGACGTAGTAGTTGTGGGTCAGGTGCATGCTGAGCAGCGTTGTGTGTACACCTGTGTATGTGGTGTGATTTTGTATTGTGAACTCACCCAAAAGCCATCCCTGTGTAAAAGTTCCATTCTCGAAATCTCTGTGGACTGAGGAGTTTTGGAGAATGTATGAATCATGTGAGCTGCCAGGATACTTTGCACAGACATGCATTATCCTCATATGGCTGTCACACACCATCTGCACGTTGATGGAGTGGACGTTCTTCCTGTTGATGAATAGCTGTGCGTCACGTGCTGGGGCTTTAATACGGACATGGGTGCAATCTAAAGCTTGACGTGTATCCAGTCCATGTCGGTGGTGGGGAAATGTATATAAGTACTGGCCTTGCTTTTGAGGGCTGGCAGGACCTGGGCCAGCACCCTGGAGAATGTGGCCTGTGACATGCCAGATGCGTAACCCTCAGTGGACTGGAAGGCCCCACTTGGCATGAAGTGTATGGCACACAGTAGTTTTTGCAGGCCAGATAAGGCAAGGTTGTGGATATAGATGGGATCCACCTGATCTTTGATGACCTCATACAAGGCAATGATGCTGTCAGGCCTCAACCTGTAATGATCAATGACCTCATCATCGGTCATTCCAAAGAGGGTGACCCGTGGGAGGTAAACCCTGGGCCTTGGTGGTCGTCTATACATCCTCTGCTGCTGTGGAGCATCCTGTTGCTGTGGAGCATCCTGTTGCTACAGCTGTGCATCTGCAGGCAGGTGCTGTCCTCCAGGTGGGGATGGACTCCTGTGTGGCTGCTGAGCCAGAGCCTCCTCACTTGCAACAGGTGAAGGCTGTTGATCAGGCGTGCCTGGGGGTTGCTGATGTTCCCTAGCTCTCTCCCTTGCATGCCTTCTCCGCAGTCTTCGCAACAATATGTAACCCAACATACTGATTGTGCTTTCTATCTCTCTCTATCTCTCTCTATCACTCAGTCTCTCTCCCTCCCTGAGTGGAAAACAAGCCACAAGTGAGTGTGGTGAGTTGTCCCTTTAAGAATTTGATAGGGCGTTGTGTAGGTGTGGTGATGAGGTGAGTGCTGACCAATGGAGAGTTGTTTTTGTCCAGGTAAGTGTTTGCAGGTGTGTGTGTGTTATAAAATGTGGTGTGCTTGGTATGTGTCTGCCATTTGTGGGTGTGTAGTTGTGTGGTGCAGGTCGCGTGTTGATGTTGCACAGGTGAGCTTGTATTTGCAGGTGTCCGTTTTGTGTGATAACCCCCATTATTCCGTGCCATGTTGTGCTGGTGTTTTTTTTGGGGTCCTTGTCCCTGTGGTGTTGCTTGTTGTTGTGTGTGACAGTGATTTGTGTTGACTGTCCATGTTTTTGTGTTGCTTTGGCATTGCACGGGTTAATTTTTCCATTTACATGCTTGTGCGGTAAACATTTTGTGTATTTTCCTATGTAACGGGTGTTTTGTTTTGCCCGTTAAGTGTCTAACATCTAAGAAAAGTGGGTCTTAACTTTTTGCCGTTAGGTGTGTCTTTTTTTCAGCCGTTAACAGTATCGCAAGCCTTTGAATGGCTCTGGGGAATGTTGTTCCATGCATCTCAATGCACGTAAGTGTATCGGCCGTAAGGATTCTGAAACTGCCATTAGCTGTTCTTTAGACGGATCTTTGAATTGCTACATGAAACTTAACGCACCCGTTAGTGACTTTTTTTTACTAACGGCTGCCTTTAAATCTAGCCCTAAGTGGTTCCTGGTTGACCACTAAGTGGTTACTAGCAGATCACTAAGTGGTTACTGGTAGATCATTAAGTGGTTATTGGTAGATCACTAAGCTGTTACTGGTAGATCATTACGTGGTTATTGGTAGACCACTAAGTGGTTACTGGCAGATCACCAAGTGGATACTATCAGATCACTAAGTGGTTACTAGTAGATCACTCATTGGTTACTGGCAGATCATTAAGTGGTTATTGGTAGATTATTAAGTGGTTAATGGCAGAACATTAAGTTGTTACTGGTAGATCACTAAGTGGTTACTAGCAGATCATTAAGTGGTTACTAGTAGATCCCTAAGTGGTTACTATCAGATCACTAAGTGGTTACTATCAGATCACTAAGTGGTTGCTTGCAGATCATTAAGTGGTTACTGGAAGATCACTAAGTGGTTACTAGCAGATCACTAAGTGGTTACTGGTAGTTTACTGCTACCCCTCCTTACATCTCTTCCCTCATCTCCTATTATGTTCCTGGCCGCTTCCTTCGCTCAGCACACAAAGCACTTCTTGTTGCACCATCCACACCCTTTGCCCTCTCCCGTCTCAAACCTTTCTCACTTTCTGCTCCATACCTGTGGAACCTCATACCCCAATCCTTATGTCTAGAACATTCCCCCTCTGTCTTTAAGTCTACCCTGAAGTCCTATCTTCTGGAGCACTAGGACCATGCACTGCCTTGGGCCAAACTCAGCACTTGTAATCTCAGCACTTAACACCCTCTTAACCATTGTCTGTCTCCTTTTACCCATTTAGACTGTAAGCTCCTTGGGGCAAGGACCTCTCTCCCATTGTTTCTATGAATGTCGCACTTATTTCATCCCCTCTTATTTATTGTAACATATGTCTATTGTAAGGCGCTGCGTACACTGTGTGGCGCCATATAAATAAAGATATACATACATACCTACATTACTAAGTCGTTACTGGCAGATTATGAAGTGGTTAAATGCAGATCATTAAGTGGTTACTAGCAAATCATTAAATGGTTACTGGTAGATCACTAAATGATTACTCAGTGGTTACTAGTAGATCACTAAGTGGTTACTAGCAAATCACTAAGTGGTTACTGGTAGACCACTAAGTGGTTAATGGCAGATCACTAAGTGGTTACTGGTTGACCAGTAAGTGGTTACTAGCAGATCAATACGTGGTTACTGGCAGTTCACTAAGTGGTTACTGGTTGACCACTAAGTGGTTACTAGCAGATCACTAAGTGGTTACTGGTAGATTAGTAAGAGGTGACTGGCAGATCACTAAGTGGTTACTACCAGATCTGGCAGTCACTAAGTGGTTACTAGCAGATCACTAAGTGGTTACTGGTAGATTAGTAAGAGGTGACTGGCAGATCACTAAGTGGTTACTGGCAGATTACTCAGTGGTTACTGGCAGATCATTAAGTGGTTACTGGTAGACCACTAAGTGGTTACTATTAGATCACTAAGTGGTTGCTTGCAGATCATTAAGTGGTTACTGGTAGATCACTAAGTGGTTACTAGCAGATCACTAAATGGTTACTGGTAGATCATTAAGTGGTTATTGGTAGATTACTAAGTGGTTATTGGTAGATTACTAAGTGGTTACTAGCTTATTACAAAGTGGTTACTGGTAGACCACTAAGTGATTAATGGCAAATCATTAAGTGGTTACTAGCACATCAGTAAGTGATTACTAGGAGATCACTAAGTGGGTACTGGTGGATAATTAAGTGGTTACTGGCAGATTACTAAGTGGTTACTGGCAGATCATTAAGTGGTTACTGGCAGTTCACTAAGTGGTTCCTGGTTGACCACTAAGTGGTTACTAGCAGATCACTAAGTGTTTACTGGTAGATTACTAAGTGGTTACTGGTAGACCACTATGTGGTTAATGGCAGATTACTAAGTGGTTATTGGTTGACCAGTTACTGGTTACTGGCAGATCACTAAGTGGTTACTGGTAGATCACTAAGTGGTTACTACCAGATCACTAAGTGGTTACTGGGAGATCATTAAGTGGTTAATGACAGATCATTAAGTGGTTACTGGTAGACCGCTAAGTGGTTACTGATTACTAAGTGTTTACAAGTAGATCACTAAGTGGTTACTAGCAGATCGCTGTTTACTGTTAGACCACTAAGTGGTTAATGGCAGATCACTAAGTGGTTACTTGTTGACCTCTAAGTGGTTACTAGCAGATCATTAAGTGGTTACTAGCAGATCACTAAGTGGTTACTGGTAGATCACTAAGTGGTTATTGGTTGACCAGTTATTGGTTACTAGGTGGTTACTGGTTGACCTCTAAGTAGTTACTACCAGATCACTAAGTGGTTACTGGGAGATCATTAAGTGGTTAATGGCAGATCATTACGCGGTTACTGGAAGACCGCTAAGTGGTTACTGATTACTAAGTGTTTACAAGTAGATCACCAAGTGGTTACTGGCAGATCACTAAGTTGTTACTAGCAGATCACTAAGGGTTTACTGTTAGACCACTAAATGGTTAATGGCAGATCACTAAGTGGTTACTGGTATATCATTAAGTGGTTATTGGTAGATCACTAAGTGGTTATTGGTAGATCATTAAGTGGTTAATGGTAGAAAATTAAGTTCTTAAGAACATTAAGTGGTTAACAGTAGATCACTAAGTGGTTACTAGCAGATCATTAAGTGGTTACTAGCAGATCACTAAGTGGTTACTGGCAGATCACTAAGTGGTTACTAGCAGATTACTCAGTGGTTAATGGAGGATCATGAAGTGGTTACTGGCAGATCACCAAGTGGATACTATCAGATCACTAAGTGGTTACTAGTAGATAACTAAGTGGTTACTGGCAGATCACTCAGTGGTTACTGGTAGATTATTAAGTGGTTAATGACAGAACATTAAGTGGTTACTGGTAGATCACTAAGTGGTTACTTTCAGATCACTAACTGGTTATTGGCAGATCACTAAGTGGTTACTAGCAAATCATTAAGTGGTTACTGGCAGATCATTAAGTGGATACTGGCAGAAAACTAAGTGGTTACTGACAGATCATTAAGTGGTTATTGGTAGATTACTAAGTGGTTACTGGTAGATCATTAAGTGGTTATTGGTAGATTACTAAGTGGTTACTAGTAGATTACGAAGTGGTTACTAGCTTATTACGAAGTGGTTACTGGTAGACCACTAAGTGATTAATGGCAAATCACTAAGTGGTTACTAGCACATCAGTAAGTGATTACTAGCAGATCACTAAGTGGGTACTGGTGGATACTTAAGTGGTTACTGGCAGATTACTAAGAGGTTACTGGCAGATTAAGTCGTTACTGGCAGTTCACTAAGTGGTTCCTGGTTGACCACTAAGTGGTTACTAGCAGATCACTAAGTGTTTACTGGTTGATTACTAAGTGGTTACTGGTAGACCACTATGTGGTTAATGGCAGATTACTAAGTGGTTACTGGTTGACCAGTAAGTGGTTACTAGCAGATCACTAAGTGGTTACTGGTAGATCACTAAGTGGTTATTGGTTGACCAGTTACTGGTTACTAGCAGATCACTAAGTGGTTACTACCAGATCACTAAATGGTTACTGGGAGATCATTAAGTGGTTAATGGCAGATCATTAAGTGGCTACTGGTAGACCGCTAATTGGTTACTGATTACTAAGTGTTTACAAGTAGATCACTAAGTGGTTACTGGCAGATCACTAAGTGATTACTTGTTGACCACTAAGTGGTTACTAGCAGATCATTAAGTGGTTACTAGCAGATCACTAAGTGGTTACTGGTAGATCACTAAGTGGTTATTGGTTGACCACTAAGTGGTTACTAGCAGATCACTAGGTGGTTACTGGTTGACCTCTAAGTGGTTACTACCAGATCACTACGTGGTTACTGGGAGATGATTAAGTGGTTAATGGCAGATCATCAAGCGGTTACTGGTAGACCGCTAAGTGGTTACTGATTCCTAAGTGTTTACAAGTAGATCACTAAGTGGTTACTGGCAGATCACTAAGTTGTTACTAGCAGATCACTAAGTGTTTACTGTTAGACCACTAAGTGGTTAATGGCAGATCACTAAGTGGGTACTTGTTGACCACTAAGTGGTTACTAGCAGATCACTAAGTGGTTACTGGTATATCATTAAGTGGTTATTCGTAGATCACTAAGTGGTTATTGGTAGAAAATTAAGTTCTTAAAAACATTAAGTGGTTAACGGTAGATCAGTAAGTGGTTACTAGCAGATCATTAAGTGGTTACTGGCAGATCACTAAGTGGTTACTAGCAGATCACTAAGTGGTTACTGGCAGATCACTAAGTGGTTACTGGCAGATCACTAAGTGGTTACTAGCAGATTACTCAGTGGTTAATGGAGGATCATGAAGTGGTTACTGGCAGATCACCAAGTGGATACTATCAGATCACTAAGTGGTTACTAGTAGATAACTAAGTGGTTACTGGCAGATCACTCAGTGGTTACTGGTAGATTATTAAGTGGTTAATGACAGAACATTAAGTGGTTACTGGTAGATCACTAAGTGGTTACTTTCAGATCACTAACTGGTTATTGGCAGATCACTAAGTGGTTACTAGCAAATCATTAAGTGGTTACTGGCAGATCATTAAGTGGATACTGGCAGAAAACTAAGTGGTTACTGACAGATCATTAAGTGGTTATTGGTAGATTACTAAGTGGTTACTGGTAGATCATTAAGTGGTTATTGGTAGATTACTAAGTGGTTACTAGTAGATTACGAAGTGGTTACTATCTTATTACGAAGTGGTTACTGGTAGACCACTAAGTGATTAATGGCAAATCACTAAGTGGTTACTAGCACATCAGTAATTGATTACTAGCAGATCACTAAGTGGGTACTGGTGGATACTTAAGTGGTTACTGGCAGATTACTAAGAGGTTACTGGCAGATTAAGTCGTTACTGGCAGTTCACTAAGTGGTTCCTGGTTGACCACTAAGTGGTTACTAGCAGATCACTAAGTGTTTACTGGTAGATCACTAAGTGTTTACTGTTAGACCACTAAGTGGTTAATGGCAGATCACTAAGTGGGTACTTGTTGACCACTAAGTGGTTACTAGCAGATCACTAAGTGGTTACTGGTATATCATTAAGTGGTTATTCGTAGATCACTAAGTGGTTATTGGTAGAAAATTAAGTTCTTAAGAACATTAAGTGGTTAACGGTAGATCAGTAAGTGGTTACTAGCAGATCATTAAGTGGTTACTGGCAGATCACTAAGTGGTTACTAGCAGATCACTAAGTGGTTACTGGCAGATCACTAAGTGGTTACTGGTAGACCACTATGTAGTTAATGGCAGATTACTAAGTGGTTACTGGTTGACCAGTAAGTGGTTACTAGCAGATCACTAAGTGGTTACTGGTAGATCACTAAGTGGTTATTGGTTGACCAGTTACTGGTTACTAGCAGATCACTAAGTGGTTACTGGTAGATCACTAAGTGGTTACTACCAGATCACTAAATGGTTACTGGGAGATCATTAAGTGGTTAATGGCAGATCATTAAGTGGCTACTGGTAGACCGCTAATTGGTTACTGATTACTAAGTGTTTACAAGTAGATCACTAAGTGGTTACTGGCAGATCACTAAGTGATTACTTGTTGACCACTAAGTGGTTACTAGCAGATCATTAAGTGGTTACTAGCAGATCACTAAGTGGTTACTGGTAGGTCATTAAGTGGTTATTGGTAGATCACTAAGTGGTTACTGGTAGATCAGTAAGTGGTTATTTGTTGACCACTAAGTGGTTACTAGCAGATCATTAAGTGGTTACTAGCAGATCACTAAGTGGTTACTGGTAGATCACTAAGTGGTTATTGGTTGACCACTAAGTGGTTACTAGCAGATCACTAGGTGGTTACTGGTTGACCTCTAAGTGGTTACTGCCAGATCACTACGTGGTTACTGGGAGATGATTAAGTGGTTAATGGCAGATCATCAAGCGGTTACTGGTAGACCGCTAAGTGGTTACTGATTCCTAAGTGTTTACAAGTAGATCACTAAGTGGTTACTGGCAGATCACTAAGTTGTTACTAGCAGATCACTAAGTGTTTACTGTTAGACCACTAAGTGGTTAATGGCAGATCACTAAGTGGGTACTGGTATATCATTAAGTGGTTATTCGTAGATCACTAAGTGGTTATTGGTAGAAAATTAAGTTCTTAAGAACATTAAGTGGTTAACGGTAGATCAGTAAGTGGTTACTAGCAGATCATTAAGTGGTTACTGGCAGATCACTAAGTGGTTACTAGCAGATCACTAAGTGGTTACTGGCAGATCACTAAGTGGTTACTAGCAGATCACTAAGTGGTTACTGGCAGATCACTAAGTGGTTACTAGCAGATTACTCAGTGGTTAATGGAGGATCATGAAGTGGTTACTGGAAGATCACCAAGTGGATACTATCAGATCACTAAGTGGTTACTAGTAGATAACTAAGTGGTTACTGGCAGATCATTAAGTGGTTACTGGTAGATTATTAAGTGGTTAATGGCAGAACATTAAGTGGTTATTGGTAGATTACTAAGTGGTTACTGGTAGATCATTAAGTGGTTATTGGTAGATTACTAAGTGGTTACTAGTAGATTACGAAGTGGTTACTAGCTTATTACGAAGTGGTTACTGGTAGACCACTAAGTGATTAATGGCAAATCACTAAGTGGTTACTAGCACATCAGTAAGTGATTACTAGCAGATCACTAAGTGGGTACTGGTGGATACTTAAGTGGTTACTGGCAGATTACTAAGAGGTTACTGGCAGATTAAGTCGTTACTGGCAGTTCACTAAGTGGTTCCTGGTTGACCACTAAGTGGTTACTAGCAGATCACTAAGTGTTTACTGGTAGATCACTAAGTGTTTACTGTTAGACCACTAAGTGGTTAATGGCAGATCACTAAGTGGGTACTTGTTGACCACTAAGTGGTTACTAGCAGATCACTAAGTGGTTACTGGTATATCATTAAGTGGTTATTCGTAGATCACTAAGTGGTTATTGGTAGAAAATTAAGTTCTTAAGAACATTAAGTGGTTAACGGTAGATCAGTAAGTGGTTACTAGCAGATCATTAAGTGGTTACTGGCAGATCACTAAGTGGTTACTAGCAGATCACTAAGTGGTTACTGGCAGATCACTAAGTGGTTACTGGCAGATCACTAAGTGGTTACTAGCAGATTACTCAGTGGTTAATGGAAGATCATGAAGTGGTTACTGGCAGATCACCAAGTGGATACTATCAGATCACTAAGTGGTTACTAGTAGATAACTAAGTGGTTACTGGCAGATCACTCAGTGGTTACTGGTAGATTATTAAGTGGTTAATGACAGAACATTAAGTGGTTACTGGTAGATCACTAAGTGGTTACTTTCAGATCACTAACTGGTTATTGGCAGATCACTAAGTGGTTACTAGCAAATCATTAAGTGGTTACTGGCAGATCATTAAGTGGATACTGGCAGAAAACTAAGTGGTTACTGACAGATCATTAAGTGGTTATTGGTAGATTACTAAGTGGTTACTGGTAGATCATTAAGTGGTTATTGGTAGATTACTAAGTGGTTACTAGTAGATTACGAAGTGGTTACTAGCTTATTACGAAGTGGTTACTGGTAGACCACTAAGTGATTAATGGCAAATCACTAAGTGGTTACTAGCACATCAGTAAGTGATTACTAGCAGATCACTAAGTGGGTACTGGTGGATACTTAAGTGGTTACTGGCAGATTACTAAGAGGTTACTGGCAGATTAAGTCGTTACTGGCAGTTCACTAAGTGGTTCCTGGTTGACCACTAAGTGGTTACTAGCAGATCACTAAGTGTTTACTGGTAGATTACTAAGTGGTTACTGGTAGACCACTATGTGGTTAATGGCAGATTACTAAGTGGTTACTGGTTGACCAGTAAGTGGTTACTAGCAGATCACTAAGTGGTTACTGGTAGATCACTAAGTGGTTACTACCAGATCACTAAATGGTTACTGGGAGATCATTAAGTGGTTAATGGCAGATCATTAAGTGGCTACTGGTAGACCTCTAATTGGTTACTGATTACTAAGTGTTTACAAGTAGATCACTAAGTGGTTACTGGCAGATCACTAAGTGATTACTTGTTGACCACTAAGTGGTTACTAGCAGATCATTAAGTGGTTACTAGCAGATCACTAAGTGGTTACTGGTAGGTCATTAAGTGGTTATTGGTAGATCACTAAGTGGTTACTGGTAGATCAGTAAGTGGTTATTTGTTGACCACTAAGTGGTTACTAGCAGATCATTAAGTGGTTACTAGCAGATCACTAAGTGGTTACTGGTAGATCACTAAGTGGTTATTGGTTGACCACTAAGTGGTTACTAGCAGATCACTAGGTGGTTACTGGTTGACCTCTAAGTGGTTACTACCAGATCAGTACGTGGTTACTGGGAGATGATTAAGTGGTTAATGGCAGATCATCAAGCGGTTACTGGTAGACCGCTAAGTGGTTACTGATTCCTAAGTGTTTACAAGTAGATCACTAAGTGGTTACTGGCAGATCACTAAGTTGTTACTAGCAGATCACTAAGTGTTTACTGTTAGACCACTAAGTGGTTAATGGCAGATCACTAAGTGGGTACTGGTATATCATTAAGTGGTTATTCGTAGATCACTAAGTGGTTATTGGTAGAAAATTAAGTTCTTAAGAACATTAAGTGGTTAACGGTAGATCAGTAAGTGGTTACTAGCAGATCATTAAGTGGTTACTGGCAGATCACTAAGTGGTTACTAGCAGATCACTAAGTGGTTACTGGCAGATCACTAAGTGGTTACTAGCAGATTACTCAGTGGTTAACGGAGGATCATGAAGTGGTTACTGGAAGATCACCAAGTGGATACTATCAGATCACTAAGTGGTTACTAGTAGATAACTAAGTGGTTACTGGCAGATCATTAAGTGGTTACTGGTAGATTATTAAGTGGTTAATGGCAGAACATTAAGTGGTTATTGGTAGATCACTAAGTGGTTACTTTCAGATCACTAAGTGGTTATTGGCAGATCACTAAGTGGTTACTAGGAAATCATTAAGTGGTTACTAGCAAATTATTAAGTGTTTACTGGCAGATCAATAAGTGGTTACTGGTAGATTACTAAGTGGTTACTGGCAGATTATGAAGTGGTTACTGTCAGATCACTAAGTGGTTACTAGCAAATCATTAAGTGGTTACTGGCAGGTCATTTAGTGGTTACTGGCAGATAACTAAGTGGTTAGTATCAGATCACTAAGTGGTTACTGGCAGATAACTAAGTGGTTACTATCAGATCACTAAGTGATTACTAGCAAATCATTAAGTGGTTACTAGTAGATCACTATGTGGTCACTGGCAGATCACTCAGTTGTTAGTGGCACATCATTAAGTGGTTACTGGCACATCAGTAAGTGATAACTAGCAGATCACTAAGTGTTACTGGTAGATTACAAAATGGTTACTGGTAGACCACTAAGTGGTTAATGGTAGATCACTAAGTGGTTACTAGCACATCAGTAAGTGATTACTAGCAGATCACTAAATGGTTACTAGCAGATCACTAAGTGGTTACTGGTTGAATACTAAGTGATTATTAGCAGGTCACTAAGTGGTTACTGGTAGATTACTAAGTGGTTACTGGTTGACCAGTAAGTGGTTATTAGCAGATCACTAAGTGGTTACTGGTATATTACTAAGTGGTTATGGGTAGACCACTAAGTGGTTATTGGCAGTTCGCTAAGTGCTTACTAGTTGACCAGTAAGTGGTTTCTAGAAGATCACTAAGTGGTTACTGGCTTATCACTAAGTGGTTACTGGTTGACCACTAAGTGGTTACTAGCAGATCACTAAGTGGTTACTGGTTGACCACTAAGTGGTTACTAGCAGATCACTAAGTGGTTACTTGTAGATTACTAAGTGGTTACTGGTAGATCACTAGGTAGTTACTGGCAGATCACTAAGTGGTTACTGGTTGACCACTAAGTGGTTACTAGCTGATTACTAAGTGGTTACTGGTAGATCACTAAGTGGTTACTGGTTGACCACTCAGTGGTTCCTAGCTGATCACTAAGTGGTTACTAGCAGATCACTAAGTGGTTACTTGTAGATTACTAAGTGGTTACTGGTAGATCACTAAGTGGTTACTAACAGATCACTAAGTGGTTACTAGCTGATCACTAAGTGGTTACTGGTAGATCATTAAGTGGTTATTGGTAGATCACTAAGTGGTTACTTGTAGACTACTAAGTGGTTACTCGCAGATCACTAAGTGGTTACTAACAGATCACTAAGTGGTTACTGGTAGATCATTAAGTGGTTATTGGTAGATCACTAAGTGGTTACTAACAGATCACTAAGTGGTTACTCGCAGATCACTAAGTGGTTACTAACAGATCACTAAGTGGTTACTGGTAGATCATTAAGTGGTTATTGGTAGATCACTAAGTGGTTACTAACAGATCACTAAGTGGTTACTAGCTGATCACTAAGTGGTTACTGGTAGATCATTAAGTGGTTATTGGTAGATCACTAAGTGGCTACTGGCAGATCATTAAGTGGTTACTAGCAGATAATTAATTGGTTTCTGATAACTAAAAGGTTGTTGGTAGATAATTAAGTGGTTACTAGCAGATCACTAAGTGGTTACTAGCAGATCACTAAGTGGTTACTGGAAGATCACTAGAAGATGCAGGCTGAGACATGTTTGCATCATATGCCTCATTGTCATTCAAGGCATTAACTCTCTGAGTGCCTGGGGGATATGCAACACATTGCTTTGCAACAAGGTGGATATTGTTTTAGCATTCACAGGATTAAAAGCCACACATAAATCAATGGGACATTCTGAAAATTTGCAGTTACCCAAGAATTATATGTTTTTAGCAGATTTGTACATTGATAAAGCTCAAGTGCTAGTATCCTATTGAATGTCAGCAGGTTTAAAATATCGCCAAAATATGGCAGTATCAGAATATTACCCAATACACAGTGATATGGCACTCAATACATGGTGTCTTTTTGATAGTGAACAGTGCTGGTATCTAATGAAATTGTGCCATATATTGGGAGACATTCAAAATGGTGAGCTTAAAATATCACCTCAATCATTATGGCAATATCAGAATGTCACTCAATCATAAGATCGACATTCTGATGTCGCATGCTTGAAGGTCGACATGTCAGTATGGAGAGTGCGAATGATGTTTCGCCCACCAGTATTACTGATGCAAGCATTTTAAAGTACAGCTGGAAAGCCATGGGTTACCCACTCGTACAGAATATGGTTTTATGATACCTACTGATAGAATGCAGAGAACTATTGGTGGTATATACAGACTACTGACAAATGTATAACAACAGCATAATAAAGTACACGTTAATCTGACATACAGCTAACAAATTGACAAAGTAAATCTGTACCAACACACAGACACTCCTGTCACGTTGTTTTCCTAACAGGAACTTCCACTCACAGAGATGTTCTGCAATTCAGTTAGAGTGCTTCCCCCCAAAAAAAGCTCTATCGCTATGAGGAATTGAGGTATCGGCAAAACAACATTTAATCATTTACATTTTTGAGGGCAGACTCCCTTCAGGCACTCAAAGGGTTAAAGATCACCAAGACACAGCAATTGTAGTGAATGTCTGACCAAAGTGAGCAATTAAGATACCCACTTTCCTAGTGAAAGATTCACTTATACTAGCAATACATGGCGTCATTTTGATAGTGAATCCAAGTGCTGCACTGACCCTGCTGACATAAAGGACTGTGATAGTGCTTTAATATGATAGTGCCTCAATATGTCTGCCTTATGAACAATAAATGGAATAATCTTCCATTCAGCAGTAGTTGGTGTCTTTGTTGATTATAGATGAAGTTGGTACCGTGTTAGCTGTAGAAATACAGGAGGCAAATATAGTCAACTTGATACCTTTATTGTGTGCGGCACATTGGGGTATCTTCCATGTTGAACAAAAAGACCCATGATGCACTACCCAAATATCAAGATGTTAGAGGTGCCTTATATGGGACTGGGTAATGTGCTTTAATATATATATACTAGAGTAATAGCCCGTGTACAAGGGCCAAGGTCCGGGTAATGTTAACCCTTTGAGTGCCAGAGGGATATGCAAAGCATTGCTTTGTAATGGGTAACCCTCGGGCACTCAAAGGGTTAAGAGGCCGCTACCTCACTACTCTACAACGGCAGTCTCTACTGTGCATGACTGCATCATGACAAACATCCTAGACAATTATTATATAGGATATATATATATATATATATATATATATATTTATATATGTAGTAAATATAGCTAAAGGGGAAAAAAAAAAGAAAAGAAAATGCACTAATAGCACCATAACCCCTTCTGTAAGACAGGGTGGGCTAACCAAACACATGATCAAAAGGGGATAAATAAAACCTAACTTTTATTATATACAGTTAAAAAATATATAAAATAAAAGCTGCAAATTTACATAATGAGTATATGCTCAGGGTAATGTACCTGATCATATAAAAAAATACCGCTATAATGATGATAAACATAGACACAATATATGTACTGCCAACCACTGTTAATACTCACAGAAAAATATCAGAGAGACACAAAAGCTAAACTTTATTGTATACCTTACTCAGCATTCCCTGCTAATAGTGACTTATGGCACGATGAAAGAAATGTGCGCAATCTCTATTTCCCATGTGAAAACCACCAGGGAATAGGTTTGTGCATGATTTTGTTGAATTGCGCGTGAAAAATCAAGATTAGCTAACAGCTGTGCATATTTATTTTTTTGTGGGCGTGGCCAGGATTATCAAATCTGTGTGAGTGGAATAGCGAATGCGCCTAATGCAGGAAGTGCTATTGCGAACAAATTTATACATCTGTGTAGTGTTGTCGTAAAACAGATTTTTTTATGCGCAATTCAAGAAGCGTTTGATATTCAGCTTCCTGGATTAGAACATGTGCAAAATCTGTGCACAAAAATGCCTTTAGCAGACGCACACATTACTTGTATCGCATAATTAGTATCTTACTATCATCATTATAAGAAACACACAGTACTGTGCAAAAATCTTAGGCAGGTGCGAAAAAATGCTGTAAAGTTAAAATTCTTTCAAAAATAGACATGATAAAAGTTTATTTTTATCAGTTAACAAAATGTTAGTGAGTGAACAGAAGAAAAATTGAAATCAAATCAATATCTGGTGTGACAGCATCAATTCTTCTAGGTACACTTGCACACAGTTTGTTAAGGAACTATACAGGTAGGTTGTTCCAAACATCTTGGACAATGAACCATGGTTCTTCTGTGGATTTAGGCAGCCTAAATTGCTTCTGTCTCTTCATTTAATCCCAGACAGACTCAATGCTGTTGAGATCAGAGCTCTGTGAGGGCCATACCATCACTTCCAGTACTCCTTGGTCTTCTTTACGCTGAAGACAGTTCTTAATGACTTTGGCTGTTTGTTCGGGGTCATTGTCATATTGCAGAATACATTTGCGGCCAATCAGTTGCCTCCCTGATGGTACTGCATGATGGATAAGTATCTGCCTGTACTTCTCAGCATTGAGGAGACCATTAATTCTGATTGAATCCCCAACTCCTTCTTGTACCACTCTCCAGCCATTCGATGAACAAACTGCCTTCTGCTACAGCCAGAGCACCTGCTGCCATTTTTCTGCACTCCAGTTCCTGTGTTATAGTGTATAGTTGAGTCACTTGACCTTGTTTCCACATCAGATGTATGGCTTTTTGGCCACAAGTCTTCCACGAAAACCACTTCTGACCCGACAGTAGATGGGTGTACCAGGATCCCACTGTTTTCTGCCAAATCTGAGCTGATGGCACTGCTGGACATCTTCCAGTTGCAAAGGGAAGTGTGATGTGTCTTTCATCTGTTGCACTACATTTCCTTGGCCGATCACCTCGTCTAAGATCCTTAGTGTTGCCTGTTTCTTTGTGCTTCTTCAAAAAAGGTTGGCCAGCACATCTGTAAACCCCTGTGTGCCTTGACATTTCTGTGTGGGAGAGACCTTGCTGATGCAGTATAACTACCTTGTGTCTTGTTGCTGTGCTCAGTCTTTTATTCTTCCTACACAGCTGATTCTGTTTCAGTTAATGATTGTGTTTTCAACCCACGTATTAAATTGATAATCATTAACACGTTTGGTTTAAGAATTGATCCTTTTTGTAGGCAAAGGGTGGTCACACCAAATATTCATTTGATATAGATTTTTTTTTCTGTTTACTCGCTATGCATTTTGTTAATTGATAAAAAATAAACTATTAACATGTCTATTTTTGAAATAATTCTTATTTACAGCATTTTTTTCACACCTGCCTATGAATTTTGCACTGTACTTTGTATGTATGTATATAATGAGTGTGTGCGATATGCCTTTATGGAAAATAGCCGAAACCACAGCATTCATGGCTCCCTATGGCTCATGCAGTGGGCAGCTGCTTATTTATCTGTGGTTCTTTCCTCTTTGGTAAAGGGCTTGACATTCTACTTAATACTGTACAAGAAGAGAAAGGGAGACATTTTTCTTACCCATATTTCCTTTTCTTCTGTGTTCCTCCACGGCAGTTGAAACTAATGGGATATACCTAAGCTCAAATACCGGGTGTCACGGTTTATTATGACTCTCAGACACAAGTTTTAGGTAAAAATCAATTTTATTGAAATAATAAATTGATAACTTAGGATGGTCAACACATACATATATATATATTCAGAATATAGCACAGACAGAAGGCAGACTCTACCGGTCCTGTCAATATACCGGACAGGACAGTCTGAGGAAATAGAATGTTAGGCTCTACCGGCCTTGCCAATACCGGGTAAGGCAACCTGCAGATGGGATAGCATAACGGTTCTACCGGCCTTACCAAATTACCGGGCAAGGCAGCCACAATAGATACACAATGTAGGCTCTACCGGCCCTGCCAATACCGGGTAAGGCAACCTCAGATGGAATGTGGCAAAAAGGTTCTACCGGCCTTACCAATACCGGGCAGGGCAGCCCAGAGATAGTAGCAGCAGTCAAATGAAAATGGCAAATTGACAGAATCGTTAAGCGGCAAGGCTTTGGAGCAAACCAGCGTCCGCACGCTGGGACCAACACTGGATAGTATAGCCGATAGGCTTTGGAGCAAACCAGTGACCGCACACTGGTGTAACAAGCGAGTAGTATAGCCGCAAGGCTTAGGAGCAAACCAGCGTCCGCACGCTGGGACCAACACAGAATTGTATAGCTGATAGGCTTTGGAGAAACCGCTGGAAGCCTTCTGCGATTAGCATGGCGCTGATGACGCTGAAATGACTGACCAAGTGCCCTCTGAACTTGTGCCCATGTGGAACGGAGTTGCTCGATATGCTCATCCAGAGCTGGAATCTGTTGCGTCTGAAATGAATCTGGAAGCAAACAGGGCTGAAACCCATAATTAATCAGAAACGGAGAGCTCCCAGATGAAGAATTGACCGCACAGTTCCTGGCGAACTCTGCCCAAGGCAACAAGTCGGACCAATTATCATGATGGTCAGTAACGAAACAACGGAGAAATTGTTCCAAGCCCTGATTAGCTCGTTCAGCGGCTCCATTGGTCTGGGGATGGTAGGCAGAGGAGAAGGACAGCTGTATGCCCATCTGTTGGCAAAATGCCCTCCAAAATCTCGACACAAACTGGCTCCCCCTGTCAGACACCAGTACCCTAGGCACTCCATGCAACCGGAATACTTCTCTGGCGAACACCATTGCCAATTCCTTAGCCGAAGGAAGGCCACGTAGGGGCACGAAATGAGCCATTTTAAAAAACCTGTCCACCACCATGAATATAAAGGAATACCCCTTAGACATAGGCAATTCTCCCATAAAATCAATGGAAACATGAGACCAGGGGCGTTCGCCATTAGGCACCGGTTGAAGCAAGCCCACTGGGAGATGTCTCGGGGTCTTAGCGCGGGCACTGGTGGCACAGGCATTCATAAATTCGGCACAATCGTTTCTCATGGAAGGCCACCAAAATAACTGAGAAAGGGACCATAACAATTGGTCTCTACCAATATGTCCCGCAGCCCTAGAGGAATGGTAGGTTTTGAGCAACCTAGTACGAAATGGTTCAGCGACAAAACATTTGCCCATTGGGGTTTCATGAGGAGCGGACCCCTGAGAGGCCAGGATCTCCTCCCCTAAAGGAGAAGTGATACTCGTGCGTATAGTAGCCAGTATTCTATCAGGTTGGATGATAGGTGCTGGTGCTTCCACTCTGTCACTGTCGGCCTCAAATTGTCTTGACAGTGCATCAGCCCTGATATTCTTTGACCCCGGTAAATATGATACAATGAAACTAAATCGAGACAGGAACAGTGCCCACCTGGCCTGACGAGAGGACAATCTCTTGGCCTCCGAGAGATAAGTCAGATTTTTATGATCTGTTAGGATTAAGACAGGATTCTTAGTACCTTCAAGCAAATGACACCATTCCTTAAGAGCGAGGATAATGGCCAATAATTCTCTGTCACCTATCTCATAGTGGCTTTGAGTGACAGTCAACTTTTTTGAGAAAAACCCACAAGGTCTGAGAGTTCCACCTTTATTGTGACGTTGCGAAAGTACTGCCCCGACCCCAATATCTGAGGCATCAACCTCTAACATAAATGGAAGTAGAGGATTGGGGTGGGATAACACAGGACCCGCAGCAAATGCCAGCTTCAAATTCTCAAAGGCTTTCTCAGCAGATACCGGCCAACAAGAAGGATTAGCACCCTTGTGCGTAAGATCGGACAGAGGTTTGACGATGGAAGAAAAGTTCTTAATAAACCTCCTATAATAATTTGCGAAACCCAGGAAACGCTGTATGGCTTTAAGACCCTTGGGTTTTGGCCATTGTAGGACAGCTGACAACTTTTCCTTGTCCATGGCAATGCCATCATTGCCAATTATGAATCCCAAGAATGGCACACTGGTTCTATGAAACTCACATTTTTCCAATTTACAAAATAATTTGTTCTCACGGAGTCGTAGCAATACTGCGGATACATCTTTGATGTGCTGTGCCATGTTTTGGGAGTAAATCAGTATATCGTCAAGGTACACCACAACACATGTCTGTAACATATCTCTCAGAACATCGTTTATCAGTTCCTGGAAAACTGCGGGTGCATTACACAGCCCAAATGGCATTACTAGATACTCGTAGTGCCCAGCTCGAGTATTAAAGGCAGTTTTCCACTCATCACCTGCTCGAATGCGAACCAGATTGTAAGCGGCCCGTAGGTCCAATTTGGTAAAAATCGAAGCGCCCTTAAGCCTGTCAAAAAGCTCGGTGATGAGTGGTATTGGGTATGCGTTTTTTGCCATTAGTTTATTCAAGCCCCGGTAATCAATGCATGGTCTTAATTCGCCATTTTTCTTTTTTACAAAAAAGAACCCAGCCCCAGCTGGAGAGGTAGATTTTCGTATGATCCCTCTAGCAAGGGCATCAGAAATGTAATCCTCCATAGCCTTATTTTCTTCACAAGATAATGGATAAGTGCGTCCTTTTGGAGGTACTGCTCCAGGCTGTAATTCAATGCAACAATCATAAGGTCTATGCTGGGGTAGCATACTAGCCTCTCCTTTGCTAAAAACATCGCCAAACTGTTGGTACACATCCGGTATAGCAGAGGAGGTGCACAGGACCTTAATAGGCTGGATGACGCACTTGTCCATACAAAACGGGGACCAAGCAGCAATTTCACACTTTTTCCAATCAATTTGTGGGTTATGTAACTGTAACCACGGAAATCCCAATATTACAGCATGGTGCGGAGAATTAATCAATTGAAACTGCTGCTCTTCTCTGTGAAGTGCCCCAATAGTCATAGACAGTGGCATAGATTCAAATATAACCTGAGGCGGTTCCAAGGGTCTACCATCAATCGCTTCAATAGTCAAGGGGTTCTCTCTTTCAATACGTGGAACTCCGTGCAATTCAGCAAAGGTATTATCCATAAAATACCCTGCAGCACCAGAGTCAACCAAGGCCAAAACCTCCACAGAGCGTTGTGCCCAAGATAATACCACCTGTATGGTGGGTTTCATTGTGCCCAACACTGGGGACGATTGTACACCACCTAGAGCCTGTCCCCCAAGGTACCCTAGGTGTGTGCGTTTCCCGGACATACCGGACAGGAATTAGCAAATGCCCTTTTTTACCGCAGTATAAACACAACCCTTGTTTTTTGAGATATAGTCTCTCAGCCTTGGTTAGTCTAGTGAAGCCTATTTGCATAGGTTCACTTGTCTCCCGTACTGGTTCACTAGACTTCAATGCCAGGGGAGGGATGGGTGGGCAAAACATGCTACTAGGCTCATTATTTTTTGACCGTATCTTACGATCTCTGGCAATTGATCTCTCACGTATTCTGGAGTCAATTATCATAACATACTCAATGTAGTCATCTAGATCAATAGGTAGATCTTTAGCAGCGATTTCGTCCTTAATGTGGTCATTCAGGCCTTGAGAAAAAGCTGCCAATAATGCCTCGTTATTCCAACCTACCTCTGCTGCCAATGTGCGGAATTCGATGGCATAGTCGCCCACTGTACGCCTGCCCTGTTGTATCTCCATAAGGCGTTTGGCAGCAGAGGTGGTTCTACCAGGAGGCTCAAACACTCTTCGAAAGGATTGCACAAATTCCCTAAAGTTCTTAGTACAAGGTTTAGCATTCTCCCACAAGGGGTTAGCCCAAGCCAATGCTCTGCCAGTGAGCAGTGATATCGTGAACCCCACTTTACTACGATCATTGGGAAATGCGTGTACCGTCAATTCCATAAAGATTTCGAGTTGGTTGATGAACCCTCTCCAGAGACTAGGGTCACCATCATATCTTAGCGGCAAGGGTGCAGAAGCCGTTAACCCTTTAACAGTACCCCCTAGGGGTCTGGTATCACTTTCCGGTGTCTGACTTGGCGAGACCACCGGGCTAGAGCTAGATTTGTCAGCAAGTACCGTGCGTTCAAGGATCGTTTGAATTGCAACTGCCAACTGATCCAAACGTTGCTCGTGCACATCCATCCTCCAATGGATATTCTGTTCGTTACCTTCACATTTGCTGTCTGAGGTCATGGCCCTTTCGTACTGTCACGGTTTATTATGACTCTCAGACACAAGTTTTAGGTAAAAATCAATTTTATTGAAATAATAAATTGATAACTTAGGATGGTCAACACATACATATATATATATTCAGAATATAGTACAGACAGAAGGCAGACTCTACCGGTCCTGTCAATATACCGGACAAGACAGTCTGAGGAAATAGAATGTTAAGCTCTACCGGCCTTGCCAATACCGGGTAAGGCAACCTGCAGATGGGATAGCATAACGGTTCTACCGGCCTTACCAAATTACCGGGCAAGGCAGCCACAATAGATACACAATGTAGGCTCTACCGGCCCTGCCAATACCGGGTAAGGCAACCTCAGATGGAATGTGGCAAAAAGGTTCTACCGGCCTTACCAATACCGGGCAGGGCAGCCCAGAGATAGTAGCAGCAGTCAAATGAAAATGGCAAATTGACAGAATCGTTAAGCGGCAAGGCTTTGGAGCAAACCAGCGTCCGCACGCTGGGACCAACACTGGATAGTATAGCCGTTCGGCTTTGGGAGCAAACCAGTGTCCGCACACCGGAGTAACAAGCGAGTTTGTATAGCCGCAAGGCTTAGGAGCAAACCAGCGTCCGCACGCTGGGACCAACACAAAATTGTATGGCCGATAGGCTTTGGAGCAAACCAGTGACCGCACACTGGTGTAACAAGCGAGTTTGTATAGCCGCAAGGCTTAGGTGCAAACCAGCGTCCGCACGCTGGGACCAACACAGAATTGTATAGCCGATAGGCTTTGGAGCAAACCAGTGACCGCACACTGGTGTAACAAGCAAGTTTGTATAGCCGATAGGCTTAGGAGCAAACCAGCGTCCGCACGCTGGGACCAACACAGAATTGTATAGCTGGTAGGCTTTGGAGCAAACCAGTGACCGCACACTGGTGAAACAAGCAAGTTTGTATAGCCGATAGGCTTTGGAGCAAACCAGTGACCGCACACTGGTGTAACAAGCGAGTAGTATAGCTGCAAGGCTTAGGAGCAAACCAGCATCCGCACGCTGGGACCAACACAGAATTGTATAGCTGATAGGCTTTGGAGCAAACCAGTGACCGCACACTGGTGTAACAAGCGAGTCTGTATAGCCACAAGGCTTAGGAGCAAACCAGCGTCCGCACGCTGGGACCAACACAGAATTGTATAGCCGATAGGCTTTGGAGCAAACCAGTGACCGCACACTGGTGTAACAAGCGAGTTTGTATAGCCGCGAGGCTTAGGAGCAAACCAGCGTCCGCACGCTGGGACCAACACTGAATTGTATAGCCGAGAGGCTTTGGAGCAAACCAGTGCCCGCACACTGGAGTAACAAGCAATGTCGACCACGCGACCAGGCAGAAGGTCACCAGGATACTGGAGACAGGCGATGAGATGACAGGAACCAGCAACGATCAGTCAGGTCAGAAAACAGCAGAGAAGAAGTTCAGCAGGAACTGCAACACCAGAGACTAGGCCGGAACCAGGACTGGAACAACTCAGCATGCAGGAAATACTGGAACAGTAGAGAGCAGGAACTCAGGAACACATGAGATCAGGAACTCAGGAACACTGGAACAGAGGCCCAGCTATCACTGGCATAGTGATAGCAAGAAGGTCAGAAACAACACGAAAGGGCACTCAAAGGGTGCCCAATCCAGGTTTAAATAGGCAATAAGAGGCGGGCTATCTGCAGACAGCCAATAGAAGCCCCCTACTGGTGACAGACAAGGAACTGCAGCAATCACGGGCACCGTGATACCGGGTGGGAAAAAGAACAGGAATAATGACTCCTAACAGGGATACACATCTGCCCATATGTGCACTCAATAGAAAAAAATGCATGAATGAATTAAACAATCTTGCAATAAAATTTATAATAGATCACATACATGATTATATAGATAGATAGATAGATAGATAGATAGATAGATAGATAGATATAGATATATATATATACACACACACATACACACACTATATAAGAGTCTTACCCAGACCTAGATGTAATGGCTTTAAGGACCTTCTTTCAAAATTTTGCATCTGCAGCAGTCTGAACATCAACCTTATAATGCTTGAAGAAGGTGGATATAGAGGACCAAGTTGCTGCCTTGCAAAGATCTTCAGTGGAAGCCGATTCCTTTGCAGCCCATGAAGATGGAACTGCTCTGGTAGAGTGAGCTCTGATGATCTTTGGAGGGTCTTTCCTGACCAATAGATAGCATTGCTTAATACACTTGGTGATCCACCGGGCAATTGATTGTCTGGATGACGATGAACCCTTGAATCTTCCTGCAATGTGTATGAACAGAGAATTCTGATCCCCTAAAAGGCTTAGTCTTTTGTAAATAGATGGAAAGGCATATAACTAGATCCAGGTTATGCAGACAATTTTCTCTTTTTCCCTTGGGATTGGGAAAAAAGGAGGACAAGACAAGAGACCACTTTGGATCTGAAATCTAACTTAGTGCGTAGAACTACTTTATCATGATGAAAACTTGCATAGGGTTCTTTAGAGGACAAGGCCTGAAGCTCCCCTACTCTTCTGGCAGATGTGATGGCAGTAAATAGGATTACTTTTAAGGTTAGAAATTTTATAGGAATATCTTCTAAAGGCTCAAATATTGAAGATCTAGCCAGCTGGTCTAGAACCAGATTCATATCCTATGGGGCAATTATATCCTTTATCCTAGGTCTTGATTTGCCAATTACCCTGAGGTATTTCTTAACATTTTCTTCAGCAAACTGTTTTGCTAGACACGCCGAGATGGAGGATAGTCGAACCTTTAGTGGTGCAGGTCTCAAATCTTCCTCAAAACCCTTTTGGAGACAGCTTAGATCTTGGGGTTAGGTTACACAATTAAGATTAGTGCTGTTTTTTGCACCAGAATGAGAATATATTCCAGATTCTGCAGTATATCTTTGAAGTAGAGGCTTTTCTTCCTAAGAGTATGGTATTGATAACTGAATCTGAAAGACCTTTTTGCCTCAGCGAGTTCCTTTCAGCTTCCAACCCCGGATTTTGATGCATAACTAGTCTCAGGATCAGAAGGTCTGGACAGACTGGTAGATGCCATGGACGTTCTATGGATAGCTTCACTAGCTCTGCAAACCGGGTTCTCCTTGGCCAGTAAGGGGCTATCAGAATGACTGTGGTCCTGTCCTGTCTGATTTTCCTTAGAATCCTTGGAATCATCGGAATTGGAGGAAATATATATGCTAGATTGAACTTCCATTGAAGGCTCATGGAATCTATTTCCAGCACTCTTGGATGATTTGAGCAGGAGAAGAATTGGTGACATTTCGTGTTGTTGAATGATGCCATGAGATCTACTTCCGGTGACCCCCATCTGGACGTTATCTCATTGAATACTTTGCATTTGAGGGACCATTCTCCCTGGTTTATCCTGTTTCGACTCAGAAAATCCTCTTGCACATTCTCTCTGCCTGCAATGTGAATGGCTGTTATCGCCTTCAGATGTTTCTCTGCCCAAGCAAGATATGGCTAGCTTCTTTGTTCAGCTGGCTGCTTCTTGTGATTCTTGTGCACCCCTGTTTTTTTTAGATATAAAACTGCTACCATGCTGTCTGAAACAATCTGCACAGACTTGTTCCTCAGATATTCCTTGAACTTTATTAGACAACTGAAGATTGCCATTAGCTCTAAAAGGTTTATGTGGAGAGAGCTTTCCTGCTTTGACCACTCGCCTTGTGCTACTTTGTTCTTCCAGCAGCCTCCCCAACCTTTGAGACTTGCGTCTGAGAAGATTGTAACCTTCAGGCTTGTGCCCCTTTGAAAACTGTGTTTCTTTGTCCACCATGTTAGCTTTTTTCTTATACCCGGGGATAATGGAATTCTCTGAGCAGGATTGGCTATCTTCTTGTTCCAGTTTTGAAGAAACCAACTTTGTAGTGGCCTTAAGTGTAACCTTGCCCAAGGTGCCACCTGTACTGTTAAGAGCTGAGCTAAGAACAAAAGGTCATCCATTAAGGCTAGAGGAAAGGTGCGTTCAACTAAAACAAAGGCAGGGATTCTTTACACTAAGGACTGTTAAGCTATGGAATTCTTTGCCTCGGCATGTTGTACTTGCAGATAATGCAACTGCTTTCAAAAAAGCAATGGATGCCTATCTAGCACAGAACAATATTGAAAATTATGACAGATGGCTTCAAAGCAGATAGAATGTTGATCCAGGGATATATCTGACTGCCATTTGGAGTCAGGAAGGATGTTTTTTTTTACCGACTTGGGGCTAAATTAGAAATTGTTTCAGAGGTTTTTTTTTGCCTTCTTCTGGATCAACAGGGGTGTTTTTGGCATGGGCTGGACTTGATGAACCCATATCGTTTTTCATCCTCATCAACTATGTTCCTATGTATGTTACTATGTTACCACCTGTACTGTTGACGTCATTGACCCTAGCAACTCCATGTAGTCCTGGACTGTTAATACTGTTGTTTTCTTGAAGCAGGATACCTTCCTGATTATTTTCTGTATCCTCTCTGATGTTAGGCCTTCCCTGGTGTCTAGAGATAGTCCCAGAAATACTAGATTCTGAGTTGGATTTAGACAGCTCTTTTGATAGTTTATTATCTAACCCAATTTCTCCAGGTGAAGAAGACTCTGAGACACCTGAATCTTCGCCAGATGTTCAGACTCCGCTACGAACAGTAGATAATCTAAATAAGGTATAATGTTTATGCCCTTCTTTCTTAGAGGTTCCAAGGTTACTGCTAGAAATTTGGAGAAGATTCTTGGAGCGGAGGTCAGACCAAAGTGCAGCGTCCTGAATTGCCAATGATGACCCTCGTATGAGAATCTCAGGAAACTTCTGTGATTTTGTTTTATCGGAATATGGAAGTAGGCATCCTGGAGATCTACCTTGGAAAGGTGAGAACCCGGGCGAACTGCTTGAATAACTGAAGCTACCGACTTCATCTTGAAATGCCTTTGCTTCAAGAGCCTGTTAGGGAGTTTCAGATCCAATATGGTTCTGGATCCCCCTGTTGTCTTTGGAATGGTGAAGATAATAGAGAACCAGCCCTGTCTTCTCTCTTTCACTGCCACTGGTTCTATTACTTTCTTGAATGCCAGCTCTTGAACAGATTGTCTTAATTCTAGAGCTCTTCCAGCTTTCCTTGGAACTTTTGATGTTATGAATACTCTTTTGTGAGGGAATAGGTCGAATTTCAGTGGGCATCCTGTTTCCAATACTTGAATGACCCATTTGTCTGGGACAGCCAAGGACTTCCATGCTTGTCGGAAGAGTTCCAGTCAACCCCCCTACTGGAATAGGAAACAGGGTCCGCTGATCGTCACTGTAATTCCTTTTTGAATTGATTCCTGCAAGCTCCCTCCTTTCTGAATGAACCTCTTGAAGGCTGGAAGGATGTCTGTTTTCTGGACTCATAAGCTCTAGACTGCTGAGTGTGTCTGGAGACATGGAAGGGTTGACGCCTGTTCTGAAACATTGAGGTGAGTTTCTAGGTTTCTTATCGTGGGGAAGGCATGAACTCTTACCCCTGTGACCTTCCTGATAATTTCTTCCAGATGCTCCCCAAAAAGATTACCTGAGAAGAAGAGAGAGACCAGCTTATTCTTTGAGGAAGAGTCAGCCCCTCATGATTTTAACCAGTGGGCCCTACTAGAAATAATAGAGAGAGAAGATCTTGCAGATATGCGAAGAATGTCCAAGGATGCTTCACAGACAAAAGCAACTACCTCTTTTATTGTTGCCACCTCTTTTAATAGCTTTGACCTAGATACTGAGGATTCAATTATTTCTTTTAGCTCAGAAAACCATTTTCTTATGGTTCTAGATATGCAGGCCATAGCAGTCGCTGTCTTTATACCTTTACCTAAAAGAGAAAACTGTTTCTTTAGAGAATTTTCTATTCATTGGATCCTTTAGGGATGAGCCGTCCTCAATAGGTATTGTAGTTTGTCTAGCTATTTGCGCTATGGCTTCGTCAATCTTTGGTGGCAATACCCAGATACCTGTGTCTTCTTCTTTAAAAGGATACATCCTGCTGAATCTCTTAGATGTTGAGATACTTTTGTCGCTCTTTGACCATTCAGATTTGATCAGGTCTGATAAGGAATGATGAACTGGAAACACTGGGGAATCCCCTCTCTTTCCCAGGAAGGCTGTATCCAAAATGCCCTGCTCCTTTGTCTCCTCCATCAGACCAAGTGCCTTACTCATTGATTTTAATACGGGGTCTGTTTTCTCTATACAAAAGGAACGTTCTTCCTCCTCAGTAATCTCTCCTTCTTCTGAGGAGTACTGTGATAAGATATCCTGAAGACTAGCATCATCAGTCTCTCCCATTCCGCTGGAGGTCCCCTCCTCCAAATATTCTAATCTTTGCCTCTTTTTAGGGACTGAACACTGCATAGAAGAGAACGTTTTTTGCATGGATGATTTCATCCATGATAAAAAAATCTGATCTCTGGTTGGGGACTTCAGTACCTGCAATCTTCTTTAGACAATCTGCACATAATTTTGCCGGGTCAGAGGGAGCTAATTTGTTATCACATCCTGCACAATTCCTTGATTTCAGAGGGGTTTTATCCTCCTCCTCCTCTGTAACCATCTTCTCCTTAGTTGGGCTAGGCTTAGGAGTAGTAGCCATTGGAGGAAAATAGCAGCAGTAGAATAGCAGCCAAAAGGAAACAGTTAAAACATAACCTTTAATAAATATAACGTTTTTAAAATATATAAAAATAAGTTTACCTTTCACATGCCTCCCAGGCTTCTGAAAACAGCGTGCGTTCCAGCTTGGAACGCAGAGGCCTACCGGATATAGTCACAGCCAAGTTGGTAAAAGAAAGGAACACTCACCATTGAAATTCAGATGTCTTCTGGCTGCCAGGGCCGAGGGTCTCCACTGGAGCGGTCTGCTGCTACCACCAGGGAGGGAGCATGTAGAGATGTCTTCTGAGCCCCAGCTACTGTGAGGCCCTCCTTTCTCTGACATGGCAGACGTGGCTGCCTCCTTCCGCTTGTTCCTGGTCTGTCACCGGAAAAACTCTGCCATGCTCTTCCGGGTCAGCAATGAACGTGGCCACTATCCCCAGAAACACAAAAAAGGTACCAATGAGTGTGGAGCGAACTGACTAGCAAGATGGACGTGTTTTTCCAGAGCTCCGTTGTTGTGACCCTGTATTTACACTAATGCTAGCTGGATATCGATAGTTTTATTCTCAAACTTATAACAGTACTTCTTGAACATTATCAGCTACTTTCAGTGGAACGGAGTCCCTGAGGTCGGAGGATATATCAAAGGTTTTCCCTTTGTGTTATCTGGATTGGAGGCCTCAGTAAAACCCCATGGCAGATGATAACGTGTTTCCGATAGGGATGGCTGGCCACACACCTTTGACTACCAGTGCTGACGGTCACGTTACTGTGACCCCGAGATTACCTCCCCGCTCTCATCTACCTCTCCTGACTTCTCCGGGCCTTTACGATGGCCGATATCATGCACTTACCGTCCAAGGCGGCTCTTCAAGCTTTTTTGGGTTAGATCTTATCAGAGCTGTGAGAAGAATTTGCGAACTTGCGCAATGAAATTATGCAACAGGAATCGTGCATCATGGCAGAGGAACGGATGGAGGAGGCCTTGCCACCACAGCCTGGGAATCTACAAAGGCCTATGTGCGCACAGCTTGCAGAGGCAGACTACCCTGTCGAGTGTCAAGAAAAGATTGTCGATGTAAGAAAGGTTAGCGATCTTGATGCCTACGTTCTATGTGACATCGCCACTAAGCAAAAGCTGAAGATCGACCCAAAATTGGTCTCTGGTGACAGTGAGGGGCTGTTGGGAGGCCTGCTCCCATTGTTTACCACTGTGGCTTGTGAAGTGTCTGGCTTGGAGACCTCACCATGGGACCCAGAAATTTATGTCCTAAGTTGAAATCCCCTCATAGGGTGGATGTTACTACATGTGTCTTGGCTTGGATGGTGGGACAGTTGGATGCTCACCTGGCAGAGCTACCTGCTTACTTCGCTTTGTTAATTCTCCATCCCTGTGGACTGTCAGTTTCACTATAGAGGACCTTGGTCACTGCAACTCCCCTGAGATTGCTGGGCACATCAGGATAGACTGATTGGTCATATGTGCAGTCCCCCTAGGGCCCTGGGGGACTAGCCATGCTTTACTGCTACTCGCTATGATATATAGGAATGTTTTGGGACATTTATGGAGGATTATTTTGTGGGACAGAAGAGCTACTAAGTATTTTCGCAAAGCCCTACCTGCTCTGGGGACTGTTTATTATGTATGATGACTGCCTGAGGGTCCCTTATCATATTATATTAGTAGTTACTGTTATGGCTTCTTTTATACTTATAGTCATTCTGATTAGGGTCACAACTCTATGTTTATCTCATTTTGAGTCCTTGACTCTTTATTCCCCCATGACCTCTTTGAGGTTCCTATGTGGTAATCCGGCAGGGTGTGGGGTATTTTACCCTATCACTTTGTCCACGTATAATCTTTCTTACTTTCAGGCTCTGTATTTTCTTATGCTTTTTTATTGTCTTCTTGATGGTCTCATCACACTTGCTCTTTTCTTTCCTTTTCTCGTTTACTGCCCTAATGTGATCTATTAAAGAGATATGTTTTTGGCATCCTTTGAGTACGTGTAGAGATTTGTCCTAAGCTTCTTTTCTAAGCTCATATATTAAGATATCTTACAAAGGTATTATGGACAAATGTATAAGAGCTTTGCTAATGTTACAGTTTACCTATTTGCCTTGCAGTGATTATATGATGCGATATACTTCTTCTCCTCACTGTTATGGTCTTACAGACTGTCTTTGATGGGATACAAATATTATATCTATAGTGCTTAGTTTCTTTTACTCTTTGTTTGTGTGATATGCCATTTCTGTTTGTAGTAACCTCTATTGGTACTGACTCATGTTTTGTATAACCAATATTATTCTCAATAAAACGTCTGAAAATGGGGGAAAAAAAAAAAGGTACCAATAAATTAAATAGGTGAGTGAATCTCACTCTCTCCTAGCCCAGCCAGGTGTAAGACCAAAAGACTGGAGGGAGTATCGGAGAACCACCTTTTATTTATTTTTTGTTGGTACTACACCAGCTGGAGGGAGGAGACACTTTACCAATTAGTTTCAATTGCCATGGGACGGGACACAGAAGAAAAAAGTACCTTCCTCAACATAGATGCTTCAGTTCTCAAAAACCTATTATTTTTTTTTTTTGAACATTGAAGAGTTGTGAGAGAAGCATTCTCTGCATCTAGAACATTTTTCAATTACTGATTACAGTATATGGAGCAGCTGGAAAATCTGATAAAAATCAGAACTGGTCCCAGAAGAGGAGAAAATATTTCAAGGTCTAATCTGGGCTAGCACAAGAGGAAAAACCTATTTTCTACAGTTAAAGATAGACACGCTGCTACACCAGATCAGCACACTAAAAGACTCTCATCCTAGGTCAATGAGACAACTGATGTAAATTATTTCATAGATGCATTTCCATGGACTTGCCTTTGTGCAACACCTCTTTGTCAGTTTTTCAAGCATTGGAACAAAAATCCACATTCTCGCTGTCAAGTGAAAATCTCTCAACACAAATAGTGCCAAGGCTGCATGTTTTACTGAAATGGCAGAGGATTATGAGGAGCAGATATGTAGAGCAGGCATCTGGAAAAGCATCCATTCCTTCAGAAAGTCAACAGAGTCAATGAACTGGATTCAGGGGAGGCTGCAATTGGCTGTAAAGTTATTCGGGCCTCTCTTACATAAACCCTACCTCTGGTTTAGCTCTGTGTTCTCAGTGTTACACTAGGATACACTGATGGAAAGATAATTTTTTTCTTACCCGTTACAGTTGCACGCAAAAGTAAATTGTAAATTACAATTTGCAGAAATATGTCAAGACTGTGGAAAGTCCTCTAACCCTTAAGAAGTGTGCAGAGAAGCCTGCAACACACATTGGGGCGCTTTTGCCCACAGACTTTATTGTGGTTTTACGTCCTTGTGATAAATCCCACTGCCTTTAGATGCCATCCCATGTACTAGTCCTTGCCAGTGACTCCAGGCCCGTTCCTAAGCAGTGTAGTTACATCTAATATAGTTGGTATAACTATGTTCTCATGTGGATAACTATTACTGAATAGCTCAAACAAAACAGCAGAGGGTTTCAGTACAGATCAAGAAAAGAGAGGGTTGGGACAAGCCATTTTCTAGGCAAAGGGTAATGAAGGTGACAAAGCAAAGTGGACTGTGGGACACAGCATTGTGGCTATGAGGAACATACAGTGATATCTCTAATTATTTGAGTCTCTAAGTGCATTATTTGAGTTTTAAAAAAATATATATATATTTTTAATCTTAATCTCCTCTTGTGCTTCTTACGATTTAGATTAGTTTATCCAACAGTGAACTAATCCCCTGCTTGCTCAACACCCACTCCCCTCTCTGTCATTTACAGTTAACATCTCCACCATTACATCTGCCTCTCAGGTTTGCCATTTAAAGATTATCTTTAACACTACTTTCTCAATTATTCCCCATATCAATACTGCTGTCTTGCAGTTTCTCCCTAAAGGAACATTGTGCATATTTGCTCCTTCCTCACTCAAGATGCCACCCATCTTGCTAGGTCTCTCACCCCCTATCGCTTTCCTCCAGCAATTGCATTAAGTGGTATACATGGATGACTATCAGTCCTAGAAAATTATTCTTTAGTAGAAGATTCCCCTGGAGATATCAAACAGCATGAGGCACAGCTGGAACAGGCGAGTCAGGGGCCATCAGTCAAATGTTAATTTCTTTGTTGTAGATGTTAACTTCTTTTCACTTAGAAAAACAACAAAACATGTAATTTAGGATTGCCCACACTTTTGCATACAACTGTAATTCCTTTTTCTGAGGTCTCATTTTGTAGCACACACACACTTCCTACCCTTTATGTTATTTTTTGAGCATAATTTGGTGTCTGGTTTGTCTCTTTTCAAAACATTAGGGATGGCTGGAAGCGCTTTTTAAACTATTTTCTGTACTACCTGGGGAGTCTAGGCTCTGAGTCTGTGCTACCAAAAGGAATTGAGATGTAAGGAAAATTTGGTCATACCTGGGGATAGTGCCCCCCTCTGACATTGCTCAGTGAGGTTTTTTGTTCCTTTCTGCCACTGCAAAGGAGATATCCCCATGTTTATATCAGTCTGGTCCAACCCACAGACTGTCCAGCACAGAAATGTCAAGCTACTCCTCTCCACAAGAGATAAACAGCAAAATCACAGATGTAAGATTTGGCCTTTACTTGGCTTATCAGTGAGGTGCAGCTAATTCCCCCTAGGCACAATGAGAGAAAGTGTCTATAACTTGGATACCCCAACTTAGGAAGACAAACAAAAATAAGAGCGATAATCACACAATAGAAATGAACACATCTTAGTAGTTTATATTCCTAGGGATGGTGACCCTTCAGTGACACCACTGGTAAGAAGTTTCCACATTCATAGCAGTCTAAAACAGCAACATCCCAGATTATATAATAGCAAAAGGGGGTGAATAAAGTGACGGAGCAGAATCTGAGGAGGTGTCATTACAAACAATAATCTACTGGGTTTTATTTGTTCTCATTGTGCTATTGTCATGGGCAGACTAGATGGGCTGATCTGCAGTCAAATTCTGTGTTTCAGTGTCATCTCTCTTTTGTTTTGTAGTGTCCTTAAGTGGAAGAGTACCCAGGCATAAGAACTTGCACTATTTGTGCCTACAGACATATATCTGCACATCAATTACGAGGTCCCCTAAAGGCCTGGGGTTTTGCCCTTCTCCTTGTGCAAATAAAACTTACCAGACAATGTTTAGCTGGAGTGTCAGCAGGGGAGGCCAGACTGATATAAATATTAAATGTATTTACAGTAATGGCACAAGGAAGCAAAAAAAATGTGATTGAGCAGCAACAGAGGGTGTACCATCCCAAAAAAGCAATCTTTATTTATTCTCGATTATTATATCGCCCATATTCCCCACCCTGGAAAATACATCCACCAGCCAGCCCTAGTTTTCCAAATGCAACTAATCATTGATCCTATAAGGATATACAGAATTATTATACAAAAAGTCTTTATTATCAAGTTCAGAAACATCCCACACAATAGTCCAGCAAATAGGTCAATTGTACAGCTGAATGGGAGTCTTTGATCATCATTATTTACATGGTGGTTGGGGGGAGGGGGCCACAGTCCATAGTTTAAATATTCACAATGGAAGAGTTGGGGTCATTGCTGTTTGGAACGGGGCCAAAGGCGACTGGCAAGAGAGCTGAGAGACATGGTCTGCCGCTTACTAAGCTGGGAAAAATCAGACAACCTCTGCTGCTCCTCCTGTAAAAGGATATGAGTTAGAGAGAAAAAAAAATGGTAAGAAGAGAAGAGTATGGAATAATAAAGAGCACAGGGAGAAAGAAGAGAGAGTAAAGAATGGTAAGAGGAGAGAGAGAGAGAGAGAGAGAGAGAGAGAGAGAGAGAGAGAGAGAGAGAGAGAGAGAGAGAGAGAGAGAGAGAGAGAGAGAGAGAGAGAGAGAGAGAGAGAGAGAGAGAGAGAGAGAGAGAGAGAGAGAGGAGTGTGTGTGTGTGTGTGTGTGGTGTGTGTGGTGTGTGTGTGTGTAGAGAATGGTAAAAGAAAGCCAAGGTGAGACAACACTGTTGCACACTGACTCACCTGTTCAAGCTGTGCCTGGCGCTGTTTGAATGCCTCCAGGGGATCTTCTTCTAGAGAATAATTTTCTAGGACTGTACGGACATCATGTACACCACTTACTGCAATTGCTGGAGGAGAGAGATAGGAGGTGAGAGAGACTTTGTGAGAGGGGAAAAACACCTAGCAAAAGGGGAAGAGAGAGACCCCTAGTAAGAGGAGTGGCATCTTGGGAGAGAAAGAAGCAAATAGAGGGACTGATGTGGAGAATAATGGAGAAAGTGGAGTTGAAGACAACCACTAAATGGCAAACCTGTGAGGCAGATGTAATGGTGCAGATTTTAACTGTAAAAGGCAGCAAGGGGGGGAGAAGGATGAGCAAGGAGTAGGATCAGTTCACTGCTGGAAACGGTTTTGCTTTTTTTAATCTTGCAAGAAAAGTAATGAGCTTACAGACTCAAACGATATTAGTCATATCACCCCTATGGTACGCATAGGAAACCCTCTGTCTGTTCTGTTTAAGCTATTCAGTAATAGTTATCCACATGAGAACTGGTTATACCAATTACACCAGAGGTAACTACACTGTTCAGTAATGGACCTGGAGTGACTGGAAAGGGATGGCATCTAAAGGAAGTGGGAGTTATCACTGGGGGACAAAGTACAGTAAAGTCTGTGGGCAATACTTCCTACATGTGTATAGGAGACTTCTCTGCCCCCTTCTCAAGTGTCAGAATCTCTCTATATGCATTTGGTATTATTGCCTTAGAATGAGCAGCTAAATCACAATTACAAAACTTTCTTCAAGTATTACATTTCACAAAATACACAAAACACGACGAGCACCCACCGAGAATGTACAGAATAAAAACTGTATAGTTCTTAGGCACAGTGGCCGCTCAGTGGTGCCAAGTCACATTTTTTGCTTCCATGTGCCATTGCAAAGACAAAATTTCCATAACCATATGTGAATGGACACAACCACAGGCAGCCCGGCTCTGAAAGGTCAGGCAGATAATCTAGGAAATATTTTCAAATTTCAGTGTTATGTAGTTATACATACTAATAGTATAAAAAAAATATAAAAATAATTCAAGATTAGTTGGGACTGAAACACTTACCTTCTTTATTCTATAACACAAAAAAACATTGTTCTTTTCATGTTGACAAAAAATACACAAAAAAAAAACCAAAAAACCCAACAAAACATTTAACCTAAATCTAAAATGCAAAAAACAAAACACAAAAATCCATATTTCTCAACCACTGGTCCTCAGCACATTGCCGGTCCTAGGAACGCTTTTGCTAGCACTGGGCTTCCACATAAGTAAATTGCTTAGACTTTAATTGTAGTCCTTTGTCAGTTTAGGAAAGCATCCAGCTGTCCTCTGACTTGAAACTATCCAAGAAACACTAACATGGTGTGTTTAAATTGCATGATATAAAAACACTGGTATAAATAATTCAGAAACATCTGGACATTTCTCTATCTAGTTACACAATATTACATGCTTCTCAGAATAGACGTATCTATCCCACGAATTTTGGGATTTCCTAACAGTATGTCCCGTACCACCTCAGCTGGGAAAATGTTCCAGGAGTCTATCACCGTTTCAGTATCCGAAGCCTAGACAGGCTAAAAAGGGTGGCAATAAATAGCTACATTAAAGAAAAACTGATCAATGTCAATATTAAATTAGAGACTCAGGGATTTTAGATCATAACTCTAAAATGTATTAATATTACTAAGCGCTCACCACCTCTACCGGACTTCATCTGATCTATTGGAGTAATACCTTCACTTTTACACCCATGATATTTGTTGCAGTGTTTGGGGGACAGAAAATTTTTCCATAAAACTAGTTTAAGTTTTTGTTTTTCTGCATGTACATTAACAGCAGCTATGCTTTTGCCATCTGTTCCTAGTTAAAGCAATGTTACAGAGCTATTTGCCCTGACTGAATCTGACCTGTGACCCGAATGGAGGCAGGCTAATATCTCCTTAGGACCGTGTCAGCTAATCTTGTGCTGACCAATTAGTTTGTGAATACCCATTTACCAATGTAAAACTTAGTAAAAGACAGTACAAATGCACAACCAAGCACACTAACCAGTCATTGGAGTCTTATCTTCATTACTATGTTGATGTTAATGACACAAATTGGTTAGATTACCCTCCACTAGCAGAGTTTGCCTTCAACAATTTGCGCCATGAGTCCATCCAGTGTTCGCTCTACTTTGCGGAATCATCATCATTTTTGCCTGTTACCTCTCCTTCTGGAGTTCCTGCAGCAGATGTATGGTGGACAACCTCTGTGTCCACTGGTCCACCATCCAACAGTGCTTGGTCTTCAACACTTTGCTTCAAAAGGCAGGTGACAAATGCCATATCTCACCTCTGGCCTTGGCACCTGAAGACAGGGTGTGGTTATCTACCAAAAACTTATGCCTCGGTCAATCATCCGTCAAGCTTGGGCTGCGCTTCTTTGGGCCATTTTGTGTCAAGAAGCGGCTTCATTAGGCCATTTTGTGTCAAGAAGCGGCCAACTCCTGTATCCTTCGTGCTTGAACTACCTCACTCCATGAGGATTCCACCAGTGTTCTATATTTCTCTATTGAAACCTGTGGTGCACAATGCGTACTCCAAGATCTCTTGATCTCCACCTCCAGTCCAGATTTACAGTCATGAGAAGTTTGATGTTAAGAAGATCTTTGAGTCTGGTCTGGTCCGGGCCATGTCCAGTATATATTGGATTGGAAGGTCTATGGCACGGAAGAGCGATTCCTGAGTACCAGCATACAAGGTTCATGCACCTGCTCTAATCTGCGCTTTCCACCATAGTTTCCCATGGAAGCCAGGTTGCCCGGGGGGCTCCAGCAGTTGAGAAGGAGGCACTGTCACTCTGTCTGCTTGCTCCCTGGCCCCTCTCACACCCGACTGGAAATAGCCCTTTAAATTCTTCCAGTTTCTGGCTTTCTGCTCCCAGTCTTCAACCTACACTGCATCCCTGGTGAAACTCTGGTGGTTTGTTCCTGACCACCATTCCAGACTGATCTTTTGAGCTGCTTCATCTTACCCTTCAACCCGGCTTGACTTTTGACTCCGCTACCTCTGGCTTGGCTTGACCTCGGCAGCCGACTTCAACTATCCTTTGCTACTCATTTTACCAAGAGCTTCCTGAGGCCACTGGTTGATACCTGTCTACCACCATCTATCTGTGAATTGGATTGATCACAATATTTGCTAGTGGCAGGTAGATCTCCTTCAGGCCCATCTATCCCTCAATAGCCTGCGGGATTGATCTCAGACTGGGCCAAGCTGCATCCTGATGGCCAGTCGGATCTATCCCAGCCCCAGCTACTTGCTCGACCTTCTCAGCATCTTAGTCAATTCCTTCCAGTTGGCATATCTATCGATTCTGGGCCTCCAACTCCAAACTATTCCAGGATGAATCATAGACCATCGACTACTGCCCATCTCCTAATTGGATCACAAGGTGTTGTAGACCATCAACTACTGCTTGACTCCCAGTAGGACCACTAGAAGTCAAAGACCATCAACTACTGCTCGACTCCCAATGGATCCTTGGAGAGAAGCAGACCTCAGACTATACTCCAACCTCAAGTTGACACACAGTGACTTCTTCCTACTACTAGACCCTCCGGTCCAGTCATTCCTTCTGAATACCCCGACCCCTGAGATTGCCCTACATCTGTCTTTATTCATCAGCAACAATATGTGCCTCATCCATCTCGGGTGCTGTTGTTGGACTGTTGCTAACCTGTTCGATACGCTAGACAGTCCTCTTAAGGTATTCACCTCGTTGATCCTGAAAGTGTTCTCTTATCTTCCCACACATTGTTACACATGAGTGTTAATGTGCTGAGCTGTTCTTCTGTGTCCCACTAGTAGTAACAGAAAGAAACAAACTGTCTAATATAACAGCCTTGCTCCACTATGAGATGTTTGGTATGAAAGGGGTTAAAGTCTTCAGATTTCCTCCGGTGCACCTTTTCCCTGTCTCTGCTGTGCTGCCAGTGTCCGCTGAGCAGAGTTTTGTACACTTGTGTCAGAGATAACTGGTAATAGAGCTATTTCATACCTCAGCAGTCAAAACTCTTACCAGCAACAGAAATAACAGGCTGTCCAGAAGATACTGCCAGCAGCTCAATATTATGTTCAACCCTAATACTGTTCATGTGCCTCACAAAAGTCAGTTCAGTTCTTCCCCTGTGATTAACTTCACTAATTATCCTATGACTCAGTTCAACCTCAGATTACGTGTACTCGCAGTGCAGAAGCTCAGATAGGTTCTGTATTTAGATACCTACTTTACGATGGAGTGAGAAATGAAAAATATAAAGAGGAACAAACAGACGTTAAGCGTGAGATGGTTTTACTTCTATACATGTTACAAAATCACAAATCAGATTAACTGAATCGGGGAAAAACATCTCAATGTACTATGTCTTAGCTTATCTCAAAATGTAGCTATTTGCGAATATGTGAGTGTTTTGTACCACTGGAGCAGGCAGACTTATTACTCACACAAAGATCTGTGTTATAAATATAATGTGACTTTATGTAATACATTTATTAATGTCTGAGGTAGATTTAGGATATAATGATTTCGAAGGTACACTTAGGCATATAACATTAGGTAAGATTACATTATGGATTTGTTGTCTCTGGTAGATTTACGTTATAGATGTGACCTTGTAGGAAGTGCTGGTTGTGCACAGCTGACCATTCGCCAGGATGTCTGTTGTACATATAGGGAAGCCTGAAGGATCAAGCTTACGCTGTTCAAAAAAACCTCTCAGCATAGACTGAATGTCACGGTTTTTGAAGACTCTCAGACTTAAGGTTTGGTAAAATTTAACTTTATTAAAAGTTAAAGGCAGTCCCCGTAGGGTAAACATACATAACAATATAACATCAATAGAACATACAAAAGGTTCTACCGGCCTTGCCTAAATACCGGGCAAGGCAACCCAAGTGACAATATTAATGACAGGCTCTACCGGCCTTGCCTATACCGGGTAAGGCAACCATGAGATGATAATTCCGGTTCTACCGGCCTTACCAATACCGGGCAAGGCAGCCCAATGGGATGCTGAATGTAGGCTCTACCGGCCCTGCCAATACCGGGTAAGGCAACCTTTAAGATGGTGAGTTACAAGGTTCTACCGGCCTTACCTATACCAGGTAGGGCAGCCCAAAGAGGTACTGTGGTAGGCTCTACCGGCCCTGCCAATACCGGGTGAGGCAACCTACAGGATGGCAACGTCAAGGTTCTACCGGCCTCACCAATACCGGGCAGGGCAGCCTGAGCAAATAGACCAGCTGTTAGGTGACTGAGACAGCAGAGAGCATAAGTCTAGAGGTCTACTCAGCAGAAGTCTATAGCCAGGGATACTCAGACAACTGCAAGGAAGTGGACAGCGACTGACTACAGTACTGGATGTTCAGGAGCAAACCAACGTCTGCACGTTGGGACTAATGGTAAATAGCGCCACCAGGTTTAAGGAATAGACCAGCGTCCGCACACTGGAATCAACAATGTATATTGCAACCAGGTTTAGTGGAGCAAACCAGCGACCGCACGCTGGAACCAACAATGTATATTGCAACCAGGTTTAGTGGAGCAAACCAGCGTCCGCACGCTGGAACCAACAATGAGTATTGTAACGGATCCTACCCGTTACTGGGAGCTCTTGTCTGGGCATGGCATTTATTCACCCCTGGGCCCAAGGATTATGGATATTGGACACTCCTTTGTGCCCTGGCATACGATCTCTCAAGCCCTTATCCTGGACTAAGAGACTTTGGCTAGCCTTATGTGGATAGGCAGCTGTACCAGAGGAAAGAACAATTCAAGGCTTGGGTGCTGCAAACTCTTCTGACCTGCAAAGGGTTAATCATTTGAGTTTGAACATATTTACTTTCAATATGTATTGTAGTCCCTCAAGGCACTGACTATGTGTACTGTAGCCAGACCTCCTGCTGGGTGTTAACTTAACCATTGTGAAATGCAGTCAGAACCCCTGCAGTGTGGTAATTAGTTCAAAACCTCAAGTCTTTGTCCATCAACCTTTTTGTATCTGAAATGCAATCATGTCTGAGTTATTGTGTTTGTTGGGCCATCGTCTGTTGCCCTTTTGTCTACTGTGAAATGATTGGATTAAGCCTATTGTACTTGGTTTCCCCATAAGAGGCAATGCAAGATTTCTGTATAAATATCTGTGGTCTTTGCCAATAAAGTGAGTTCTGTTTTGGAGTGAACAAGGAGTCCTGGAGTCTTGTATTGCTTATGGTCTAAAGTATCCACTCTGATACCCATCTGTGCCAAGTATCCTGAATCGCTGACCGCCTGCTGCCAGTTTCCTGCGTCCTAACTTCGTGGACTGTCAGGCGGCGACGTGGACTCTTCCCTGCTTCCCTGCTTCCAGTGATCCTGCGGCTTTTTCCAGTGACTGTCCATCCTTCAACTGGTGCATCTGACGGCGCTTATCTGCGTCGAGAAGGAGAGACCCAGGAACGACGGCGGAAGGTGACGCGGTCCCTTCGCAGCTTCCGTTACATTGGTGGCATAGCGGTGGGATTTCTCCTTCATATTGGGTGCAGCAATTGAGACATGGCAGACGAAGCAGTGCTGGCAGACACTCTTGGAGCATATGAGGATCGCTACAGCGCCATCCGAATACAGTGGTGGACCCGGCTGGGCGATGTTATCTATGACTTCGTTCCAGAGTTGGATGCGTGCATTACAGAGGAGCTCAGAGTACAGGAGGAGTACTGGGACTTTGTTAAATACCTGGACCAGGAATATGGATCCGAGGGCCTTTTTGACTGGTGCCCATCCCGCTTGCGATGGGACATCCAAGGGCTGGTATGGAACGCCTACCACATGGACTCTACTTTTGGGTGCCCTGACTCCAGCAGATACTGGGAGATCCGGGACAAAAGAGAGGACCGTTTTGGTGGATACATTCCTGCGGACTGCCAGGGAAATTTGGATATTCTGGCAGGATGTGAATGGGACCTGGAGCAACTATATGCTGGGTTCATTCAAGAGGTCCGGGAATTCCAAAAAGAGGAAGAAGAATGGGGGGGTCACTCATCTGAGGAGGGCCTCAGTGAAGCTGAGGACCTGGATGGAGTTTCCCCTGTTCACTCCACACTGGTGAGTGGGAATGCGTTCCTCACCAGTGCCCCTTGTGTTACCCCTACATCCGGGAATGGGACAACGGTCCTCCCTGATACCCCTTTTCCCTTGGATTATACTTTGCCTGAGCTGAGGGGTGGGAATTCGTTCCCTCTCAGTGAAGAGAATGCCTCTGCATCAGGGGATGGGACAGACGTCTCCCCTGATAGGCATATTGCCCCTTCCCCTGTTTTTCCAGCTGCGGTGGATGAGATGCAGGTCCCCACCAGCAGCGATTGTATGTCCCAGCTGATGGGTGGGAGAGAGCCCTTCAGTCCCTATGACCCCCCTGCTGTAGTGAGTGTGGAAGAGCTCACCAGCAGCCCCAAGATGATGCCCCCTGTGGGGTTGGAAAACGCCCTGGAAGTGGAGCGGTATGTGCTCTCCAGGGCCACAGAGGATGCCGCCTTGAGGGATGGGACTGCGGTCTCCCTCAAGGCAGAGAAGGCCCTGGAAAGTGATGGCCTACAAGAAGAGGACCCCAGCGGACTGGAAGAGAGCAGTGCTGCTGGCCCTCCTGAGGATATGTTGTGTGAACTGATGGGTGGAGAAGAGTGCCCCATCAGCCCCCCTGTAAACCCTGACCTGGTGAGTGGGAGCGAGCTCACCAGGGTCTGGGAAACCCCTGCTGTGGTGAAGGAGATGCAGGTCCCCACCAGCAGCCCCAGTCCGTCCCCTGTTGCTGTTGCCCTGGAGAAGGGGAAGAATGTATTCTCCAGGTACATGGATAAGATGGCTAGAAGGACTGAGAGTGCCCTCCTCCCCAAGAGAAGAGATGGCCCTGATGTGAGGGGCCAGAAAGAAGAAGGGTCCAACACACTGCCTCACTGCAGTGCTGCTACTGCCCCGGAAGACCCTGGATGTTGCCCCAAGACCCCATTTCCTCCTGTGGATTTGAACTGTGAACTGATGGGTGGGAATGCGTTCCCCATCAGCACCCTTGTAACCCCTGGCCTGGGGCGTGGGAGCGAGCGCACCAGGCCCTGTGAAACTCTGGCTGGGATGAATGGGACAACAGTCCTCATCCCCAGCCCAACGATTGTGCCCCCTGAATTCCCTGAGTTCTGCATGGGGGGTGGGAATGTGCCCCAGAACGTTGCCCCAGCACAGGGGAGTGGGACAAACATCCTCTCCTGTCCCTCTGGGGCACTTGCCCAACTAAAAGGGGGAGATGTGCCCCTCTCCCCACACTTTGATTCCCAGGTCCCTGAGGATCCAGAGACACAATTGCCCCAGGGAGATCCACCGTATGTACTGGCTCTGGCCCCTGGCCCCAGACCCAGGAGGGTCTAACCCCAACATTGGACTCCAGCTCTGAGTGGAGCATAGCCCAGGAGAGGCCGCCCAATTTGGTGATTGCCAGGGCCAGCAGGCACCAATATCCCTGGCCCAGGATTAAGAACCAAGACTGTACCCCTGGTTCAGGACAAAGGACTTGTTTCTATTACCAGGCCCGGACAAGGGGCTCACAGCAGCAATGCTCTCTTACAACGCCAAGCCAGCATTTCCTATTGCAACCGCTGGCTTGGTACAAAAAAGGGGGAGAAATGTAACGGATCCTACCCGTTACTGGGAGCTCTTGTCTGGGCATGGCATTTATTCACCCCTGGGCCCAAGGATTATGGATATTGGACACTCCTTTGTGCCCTGGCATACGATCTCTCAAGCCCTTATCCTGGACTAAGAGACTTTGGCTAGCCTTATGTGGATAGGCAGCTGTACCAGAGGAAAGAACAATTCAAGGCTTGGGTGCTGCAAACTCTTCTGACCTGCAAAGGGTTAATCATTTGAGTTTGAACATATTTACTTTCAATATGTATTGTAGTCCCTCAAGGCACTGACTATGTGTACTGTAGCCAGACCTCCTGCTGGGTGTTAACTTAACCATTGTGAAATGCAGTCAGAACCCCTGCAGTGTGGTAATTAGTTCAAAACCTCAAGTCTTTGTCCATCAACCTTTTTGTATCTGAAATGCAATCATGTCTGAGTTATTGTGTTTGTTGGGCCATCGTCTGTTGCCCTTTTGTCTACTGTGAAATGATTGGATTAAGCCTATTGTACTTGGTTTCCCCATAAGAGGCAATGCAAGATTTCTGTATAAATATCTGTGGTCTTTGCCAATAAAGTGAGTTCTGTTTTGGAGTGAACAAGGAGTCCTGGAGTCTTGTATTGCTTATGGTCTAAAGTATCCACTCTGATACCCATCTGCGCCAAGTATCCTGAATCGCTGACCGCCTGCTGCCAGTTTCCTGCGTCCTAACTTCGTGGACTGTCAGGCGGCGACGTGGACTCTTCCCTGCTTCCCTGCTTCCAGTGATCCTGTGGCTGTTTCCAGTGACCGTCCATACTCCAACCGGTGCACCTGACGGCGCTTATCTGCGTCGAGAAGGAGAGACCCAGGAACGACGGCGGAAGGCGACGCGGCCCCTTCTCAGCTTCCGTTACAAGTATGCAATAGCGAGGAGAACAATGCCGCCAGAGCGACAGCTGGAGCGCAAGACTCAGGGACTCGTACAGGTTAACCCGCGCGGTGCTGGAGCACAGGAACCCCGGAATACAGGCACACCGGAATGCTGGAACATTAGCATACAGGAACACTAGAACGCCGGAATATTAATGTACAGGAACACTAACACCAGAATGTAGCATACAGGAACACTGGAAACAGGCCCAGAGATCTGACAAGCAGGTCAGGCAGAGTGGAGTCAGAGACACCACGAAAGGGCAACCTGGAAGTGCTCAACCTGGGTTTAAAAAGGCTGTGTGAGGAGGGCTAATGACAGACAGCCAATCACGAATACTCAGCAGGTGATAGACACAGAGCAGCACGAATCACGGGCACCATGATACTGAACCACTGCATCTCAGTACTGTGTTTAAGAATTTCAGCCTCAGGATGAACAAACTGGGATGGTGAATGGTACCTTTAATAAGTAGGTCTGACAATAGAGGAAGGAGCAAAGGATCCTTTTGGACATGTCCAGTAGATGGTGAAACAAAGCCTTTCTTGGCTAAAATGGAGCAGAGTGGAGCTTGAACTCATTCTCTTTTAATCTCACAGATCACTCTAGGAATCATGGAAATCAGAGAAAAAAACAAACAAAAAAAAAAAACATACACTAGCATGTACTCCCATGGTATCACGAAGGCATCCACCTCCACTGCCTTTTGATTCCTTGCTCTTGTAAAAAAACACTGGCTGTTTTGTGTTAAGACCGGGGGCCATCAAGCCTATTTGTCATTCCCCAGTGAATTGAGGAAAGATCTTGAACTCCAACCACCTCTACAACTCCTCAGTCTAATAATACAGTATCTCTGCTTTCCCAGTGTACCTATTCTAGTCTGGATCCTGGCTCAAATGGGGGTGGATATCTCGCTACACAGCCATTGCCTTTAATTAGATGGCAGCAAGGTTACAGTTCCTCTGCAGAGACCGTGAGCCTTAGGCTTTCTATCAGCTTTTTGTTCTGCCATCAGGACCAGTATTCTATATCCCTGGCACAGATCCCGAAAGATTTCTCCAAAGTGTTTGAAACTGAGCCAGTTAGAGCTTTAGAGCATACAGGTTCAAAAACAGGCAGTGGATCATTTCTAGTGGAAAGTGGAGGAGGCAGTGCTCAACTGTTGGAAGCTGAAACACACACAGCCAGAGCCACACTGGGCTACAGAGAGCTTATCGCCACACGCAGCACAGGTGGAAGTGGCAGGATGAGAAACCCTACTGCCCTTAGTTCTGTGCTTCCCCTCCATGGGCTCTGTCATTGCATCTGAACAAAGAAAAGATGAAAAGGATGTTCCTCCCCTCCCTACTATGTCAGCACTCAGAGAGGTGTGCAACCAATGGTGCTTGCAGTCCATAGGCCCTACCACGATCCTCCACTAGCTGACTGTGGTGCGGGAACTCTGAAAGAAACTATGCTATGCTCAAAGTAGACTCAAGTACAAGGATTTCACAGAGGGAAAGATTAGAAGAAAGACAGCACTAGATTGCTACTCAAAGAGGACTCCTAAATACAATGTGAATTGCCTGCCTTGTTCCACTCTGGAGGAAAAAATGCAAGTGCTAGAATCAAGGACCACCAAGTGTGTGGAGAACTTCTCTCCAGCTTGTCAACACGGGTCTGTGGGTCACATGGAAGCAGTTTAGGAAGGCCAATGTAAGGTTCACTAAACAGTTAGAAAAGTGCACTCATACACACACCATGACAAGTATTCTGTGCACCCCAGCGATACTGCTGTTACATTCAGATATTCCCTCACCTGGTTTAACTGTCAGTCATGTACAATTGGATACTTTCCCTTTATAACTTCAATTACTGTAGGGCTCACTGCCCATTCATTGAGTTCCTGTGTTTGAGGTCTGATATTTCCTGATCCTCCAGCTCCTGATTTCTGCTTGTCTGACTACTCTTCCAAATTCTCCAATGGTACCTTGCTTTCTTTGACTGATCTACCAGCAACTGAATTTCCCTGTCATCTGACTACTCACCTAATTTCTCTGATTGAAATTCCAATTAGCACCTTAAATTCCTGCTTAGGCGGCAGCAATTACACACCGCTGGCCATCACCATTCATAAGCTTCCCTCCCGATTTTTCTTCCTCTAGATTCACCCAGAACCACTGAATATAACCAGTGTTACAACTGCATGGGAACAGCAGGCCCACCAGTCCGATGGAGAGGGAAGCCTCTGATTCCCAGTCCCAATGGGGCCAAAGCAGCTAGCAGCCTAGAACACAGCCAGAATCTCATCCAAAAACAGTTTATATGTAACCACACAGCTAGCTTCAACGTAGTGAATCTTACACAAGTACATTAGAGACCCTGGATTACCCTACTTCGAAACCAATCTAGGTAGACAACAGATGACACATTTTAATTGAAAGTCCTGAGAGTAAATGTAATTAGTATTGTGCTTCAAGGGACAGTCACCTTTCCCTTACATTGTGGCTCTAAGATTGACTAGGCTGAAGCTAGCAGTATGTTACCTATAAAGTTCTGTATTTAAAGGGGAACATTCACATACAGAAAACTTTTGAGCATTTGTTTAATTACATAAGAAACATTAGGAAAGGTGCTCTCTTCACTTCGGTGTGGTGTGAACGGCTCCTAGCGTTACAGGAAGCGGTGATTAGCATTATACGGAGGTTGCAAAATCAGTATAAAGCTAATCACCGCTTCCTGTAACGCTAGGAGCTGTTCACACCACACCGAAGTGAAGCATGGACGCGTCCCGGGGGCAGCTGGGAGGGAGGTGGGAGGAGAATGACAGGCTACTGGGAAGTCCTGAGAGCCGTGCCGCAGCTAAGCTGAGAACCTTGAAGTGTAATATCTTAATAATTAAGTTTAAAAAAAAAAAAAAAAAAAAAAGGAGCACCTTTCCTAATGTTTCTTATGTAATTAAATAAATGCTCAAAAGTTTTCTGTATGTGAATGTTTCCCTTTAACGTGGCTATACTCCTATACTGCTTCACTGAGCAATCCTATCATGTCAAGTTTACGCACTTGGTGCTCAATTGGAAATGGCTTCAAAAGGACTTTTTTTTGCCTTCTGCATCAACAAGAATAATATGGCAAAGACATGGTGGACGCATGTCTTTTTTTCAGCCTCATCAACTGTTACTGCATACTTCTATCCAGTATTTCTGTTTTGTTTTACTGAACAGTCCTCTCAGCAATCTCAAGTCATAGGAGCACACAAATCCACTGCCCACTTTACCTCCTACTGCCAATAACCAGTCTTTACCAATCCTGCTACCCTTCCCAATTCACCCAACAGAGCTGATATGACATGGGCAGGGTCTGACAGACATCAGCTATTACCATTTACCCCTGAGTCCCAGCATACGTACTCTTTAGGAATGAGGTCAGGTCATACAGAGCACGATCTTCAGAGTTACCGTCCCATTTCTTTATGGCCAAGCCATTGAAAGGCTGCAGCTTGAAGGCTTCTCGCTTACAATCCACAATCACTACACGGGAGGGATCTCTGTTTAGACACGAGATGTCCTAAAGGCAGACAGACAGGATCAGATAATATCCCACAGCAGGGTCAGTAAATACAAGCCTGCAAGCTCGGACTTCTACAATTTCACTTCTAGCTTCCAAACTATTTTTTTGCCATCTCCACACAAGCTACAGATCTCTCTAAAGCATTGTGAAGCAATACACTGGAAACCTTTTTAACAATGAAGGGGTTAAAAGACACATTGACATAAATGGGAATTTGGTTACTTTTTATTTGTTCCCCATAGTGCACTTGACTTGCTCCAGATATGCACTGATTTTCCTTAGTACAGACACAAGGAGTCAGGAGGACAAAGACAGCACCTAAACAAAATAACCAGATGAGAAGCATGTTTGACAAACTTGCCTTAACGTGATGTCCATCTGTGTAGCGTGTAGCATCACGGAACAGCCGGTAAGAAACAAAACCATGAGGATCTACACTATCGATAAGAGGAAATGCAGTCTGCAGGGAGAGAAGACACAAGAAAGCGTGTCAGATACAGGTATAACCTGTCCACCAGCCCTACCAGATTCTCTTACACTATGTGCCATCTATCAACACTATCAGAGGTCATCTGTCCTACCCCATCCCATCTACCATATGATGGTGTTAGTAGATGGGATGGAGTAGGACAGAACACCACTATCATATTGTGTGTCCTACCCCAATTACAACACTATCAGATTGTTACCAATAAAGAACATGTAACTTACTATAGATAATAAGTAGTAAGGTTTAGTAATGTGTTTGTTGCCAAAACCATGTTAAGCTTGCCTGCCTCATGATGGCACCATGAGAAGATCCTACTGGTCTCAAATCGAGGTGAACATGTATTTAGTATAATGCAAGTAAAAAAAAAAAAAAATTGTTATTGCTGCTCTTCTGTCTACACAAATATGTAACTATTTGAATACTATGGACAAGCTAGTCTGAAGCTCACCAAAAATGTTTATATTTTTGTATATATTTTGGGATGTTTGAGCTACTGTGTTCTTGGTTGGTAGCTCCCTTGTACACAGATGCTAGTAGCCATCAGGGAAGGTATAAATACCTCAATTACTTAACTCACAAGGGTTTTGTGAGTTAAGTAACAATAAATCATTTTCTCTTAGTTCACTGAGGGATACAGGGACCATGGGGTATAGAAGGATCCTTACAGGAAGCAGGACAGTCTGAACAAAACTTCTACTTCCTGGTGCCTATACCCATCCTCCAACTGTCTGAAAAACAATAACTGACAAAGTCGGGAAGGTAACAGACTCTCAAAAAGTCCTGGCAAAAATCGGCAAGGCATCTGTACCTAAATTAGTTTTCTGTGGACGGGATGCTCTGCATCCTTCAATAAACTAAGAGAAAATGATTTTCTCTGTAGAAGGTACAGCTTCTATAGCGCATACCATTTTCACCCACTAGTTGCAAGCATTTTCTGATCGTTATCTTTGGTTTTCTCAGTGACTGCCAAACCATTTGCTGCACATATGAAATTTTTACCTGAGGTAGTAATATTTTCTAATTCAAGGAAACTAATATTTGTCCTAAGAATTGGAGTGAAGGAGCTATCTGAGATTTGGTTAGGTTGATGATACAACAGTGTTCCTGCAGTATTTTTGTTGCAAGACAGAGATGTTCCCTAAGCTGTTCCTGGGAGGAAGCTTTTATTAATAGATCGTCTAGATATGGTGTCAGGTTGACTACTCACAACTGTAGTAATGCTGTAAGCGGGGTTGTCACTTTGGCGACCACCCTTGATGCTGTTGCTAGTCCAAAAGGCAGAGCTACAATTTGGTCATATTGATTTAGGAATGCAAATAATTGGATTTTAGTGTTCTTACCCGTTGTCCTTTTCTCTATAGTCCATATAGAACACAGGTACCATGGGGGGTTGACTCCTTCTTGTGGAGGACAAGACACATCTCAAAAGACAGTCTTGTAGAGAGAGACTCCCAGCCACTCCTCCAGCTTAATCAGCCCCACCTTGCATCCCCAATATGATGTGACCGAAGCCACACTAACAAGGCAAGCAAGAGAATATGATCCCCTGTGAGAAAAGACTCAAGGAAAAGGACTCTGCAGGCTAGACAGGCAAGACCAAACCATGGTCTTTTTCTGGCTGTGTCATACTGGGTAATAAAAGCAATCTTTGGAGCCTTCCTTTCCCTTTTTCTTCCTGTTATTATTTTGTGTAATTCTTCCCTGGATGTGTTCAATACTTTGTTAAACACCCACTGTATGGTCTTTATTTTGTAGCCTTTTTCTAGAAACTTGGCTCTCAGATCTTCTGCGTGAGAAAGGAAGTTTTCATCCTCTATATATCTCCTCCGTAGTCTGTATAATTGACTGAGAGGGTCACTTGTGAGCCAACGTGGGTGGTGAACACTTGATATATGAATGTAACTGTTGACATTACCTTCAGGTGTGCTTGGGTAGTGATTTCTGGAGTCCGAAGTTAGGGTTAGATACAGAAAACTTACAGATGTTCAGCTATACGGAGAGGTGAAGCTTATGTCTAGGGGGCTCTGATTCTTCCCTGGAAAGACAGTATTAAGCATTCATTTCCTTGCCAGATAATGAGCAGGTCATTTATATAATTGTTATAGAGAACGAGGTTGCCCCCAAATGGTTGGTAAAGGTGTTCCCAATAGAGCATCATTAAGTTCACCTAGCTGGGGGAAAACCTTGTTCCCATAGCTGTCCCCTGTGTCTGCGAATAGTATTGGTTTTGGAACATAAAATAATTATGTTTCAGAATGAAACGTATGGATTTTAGGATGAAGGTTTTTTTTTTTTTTTTTTAACAGATGGCATCATATTTCATAATCAAGGTAGTATTGTAAAGCCTGTAGGCCTATTTCCTGCTTGATGGAGGTGTATAGTAAATTGACATCACATGTGATCCAATAGAAGTCTTTTTGCTATAGGATTTCTCTCAGTTTCTGTAGTACGTGTGTAGAGTCCTTAGTGTACGATGGTAAGGATTGAACAAAGAAATACAAAGAATAAGCTTTGCACTTACAAAGGCCATTCTAGGGCTGCAAGCGTATCAAATCGGGTCCTTGATGGCAAATGAACTGTGTCTTCCTGTCCTCTTGCCTGCCAAAGTGCTCTTCTCACTGATGGAAGTTTCCAGACACTAGCCTCAAAGATGCTGCTGATGGAATAACATTGTGGCAAAAGACAGATGAATTAAAGGAACAGTCCTGTACTTCGCTGCCACAGCTGACGAGGAAAGTGATGGGTAAAGATGGAGACAGCGCGGCTCAACCGGCTCTGCCTTGTGGAGAGGAGAGTTCAAGATGTTGGGAGCCAGTATGGAAGGCAGAGTTGGGGTGGAATGGGGGAAACTCACAGGGGGCACGGACAGGACACGGAAAGAACAGTGTATGCTGGATCAAAAGTTCCTCTGATGGAGCCTTGAGCAAAAGGTCATCCAAATAGGGTGTCATGGAAATGCCCCGGGTGTGCATGAAGGCCTCCATGACTCTGGTGAACACCTGAAGCGTAGAAGATTATATCTTGAAGCATGTAGTCACCACATACTTGCTGAGACATTTGAGGTCCAAAATGGGATGACAAACACCGTCCATCTTTGGGACTACAAACAGGTTGTAACAGAAACGTGAACCGGGCTCCTCCGGAAGTACTAGAATCAGAATCTGCTGTTCCAGCAGTGAGTTCACTGCCTCTTGAAACAGCCTTACCTTGACCAACTCCTTTGGCACCCTGGACAAAAAAAAAAAAAAAAATAGCAAAATGGTAGAAGGGATCTGAGAACCATGTAGCACCCTTCTGAAATTACCCACAAAACCCACTGGTCCATGGCTAAAGAATCCCAGGCATCTTGAAAATGGAGAAGATGCCCCACTACTGGGACCAGAGGAGCAGGATTCCGAGAATCAAAAAAGGACACTGTTTCCTTAGCATGGTTGGATGTTTGGTGGGAATCTGAGGCAACAATGTGCTCTTGCCCCCAGTAGCATCACTAATGATCAGCTTTAATTCCGGTCCAAACAGGGACTTGCCCTGAAATGGTAAGGAAACCAGTGATTTCTTAGAAGAAAGATCTGCAGACCAGATCTTAAGCCACAAAGTGCAAAGCGAAGTAACAGAAAACGCTGAGGCTTTTGCAGACAACCAGACTGCCTCAAAAAGAGCCTCAGAAACACAAGTGTTAGCCTCCTTCATCTTGACTACGAAAACCAACTGATGCTCCTTGAAAGCATCAGCATGGACAGCTTCTATGCCTGGAGACTGGGGGATCCACCATAGGAGAGGACCACTGCGCTAAAGCTGCCTCCGTAAAAGGTGTAGGGTCTACAGAACCTTGCGGTGATAGATAGTCTCCTGTCAGGGTTCTTTCACTTGTCCAGGATATCTGATCAAGAGTGGCATTGGGAGGAAAACAAATGGATATTTCTTACACCTCTGGAACACATCTGAAGAAGACAACCCCTCATCCAGGGTGTCAGGGACCTGAAGGGTTTCTAAGACAGACCTAATGAGCCCTTCAGGCGAGGGAAGGGATTCAGTCTCATACGAGCAGAGAGAGTCCATATCCTCATTAACCCTTTCTCATCCTCCCCTCCCGATAATTCCTCCTCAAAGGAGGCCCCTAGAAGCTGTGGAACACATATTTAAATGAAGTGTGTGTGGGGGGGGCTTTTAAGATTGACGTGTCCTCTGAAGTGAGATTGTGATTTGGGACACTGAAGACAGTAGTGTATTTACCCGAGCAGGCTCTTGATCAGTACTGGAGGGGCCTGTGGGAGTAGAAGGGGCCACAGTACAAGGGGGGCAAAGATCGACAATCTCTAGGGAGCCCTATTTGACATGAGGAACAGTAAGGGGGGATGACGCCCCTGAGTCCTTAGTCTTAGGTCTAGGCTCCACGTCCCTTAGAAGCCAACATCCTTACAGGAAAAGTGTCTAATACTAGTAAAAATAACCAGTAATCGTTCCCCAAACTAATATTTCACCCAAGAAAAGTCCAGAAAGCGCTTATCTGGAAGGTTAAGGGTTAATACTCAGAAGGAGAGTTTGCCTCTGCGTAGGATAAGCAAGAGGGAAGTAAAATTGCGACTGCAAAACTGGCAGCAAAGTCGTAAGAAAGTCTGAGAAACGTAGTCTTCTCAGTTACTGTTGCCTAGCAACGCATACAACGCCGTCTGTGGAATAGCCACGGACCCCCAAGACATTCAGGACGTGAAACGGATAAAAGGACATGAGAAGACAAGAAGAAAAAGCCTGCTCTGACTTCTGTCATACAAATACAGAGATACGTCCCAATGAAGTTCTCCCATAGAAGTCAATGAAGCAAAAATGGCAGTGAGCGAACCCGTTCTTAAAGGGGATGCAGCACAAAAAACAATTGAACAAAAAGTACCCAAAAAGACCCCAGGAAACGTGGGGGGCACCCAATAGACAGCCAACTACAGTTAAAAAGCCAGGAAAATCCCTAATCTTGCTCCATAACTCTGGAAATGAACGGTACATAGATAATAAAATATCCAACATCAGTGCAGGAGCTCAAGGGCTCAGAAAACCCCACTGTATGAAGTGATACAAGGAAGGAACAATGTGGACAAAGGCAATCAAAAGGTTACCCTAGTGTATGAAGCAGAGCCTCAACGGACTCTGTTGGGTAGGAAAAGGTTGGTTGCAAGATTCCCTCAACAGGGGTGTAATGGTCCACACAGCACCTGTACACTGGTCCCTCCAGTCCAGGGGAAGCCCAATAACGGTAACCCACCTAATGGGGGGATTTTGACAGCCCCATAACTATCAGAAAACTATAATTAAAAAAAAAAAAAGAAAAAAAAAACACAAAGTGTCTCTGCTCCATGTATTCACCTCAGAGGACACATCATACTGGGGATGCAGGGCGGAGCTGGTTAAGCTGGAGGAGTGGCTGGGAGACTCCACCTACAAGACTGTCTTTTGAGAGGTGTCCTGCCCTCCAGAAGTGCGAGTCAATCCCCATAGTACCTGTGCTCCATATTGGACGTAAGAGAAAGAAGGTATTTGTAATATGGCCAAATGAGAATGTATAAATAAGTGTCCTTGATGTCTAGTGATGCCATGTACTCTGTTGATGACATGGTTGCTATCACGGACCTGATCGAGGAACAGATTTAGGACTTTTTACATCTAAACTTGGACGAAATACTCCATCTTTTTGGCGTACAACGAAGAGATTCGAATAAAACCCTTTGAATTTCTGTTCTATTTGGAACTGGAATCACCACCCCATTTGTCAGAAATTGTTGAACCGCCAAGTAGAATGCTTGTTGAAGGCATTTCTATTTGGGTATCCTGGACATAAAGAACTGGGACGGAGGGAGAGTGGTGAACAACATTCTGTACCCAACTGCTATTATTTGAAGTACCCATTTATCTGTAATGGTGTTCCTCCAACATAAGATACGGTGTTGGAGCCTTCCCCCATAGTGAAGGATTGTCGGGGGTCTCCAGGTTCAAACCTTCATGCTGTGGTGGATTTTGGATCAGAATATTTTTATGTTTTTTTCTTCTGGCAGCAGCTGGATTTGTTCTTGTTTCAGTATTGAAAGTAATCCTGTTACTTCATCTAACACATTTCATGTGTCACGGAAACCACCGGGCCCTTGGCTCCTGGAGGGGCCTGGTGGCCAGCCCCCTTCCTACAGACTGTGGACTCTATGCATGGGGAAGCGGCTTTCCCAGCTTCCCAGTCCCCTCGTGGGTCTAAGTCACCCTGTGCTTCTTGGGGGAACAGGGTATCACAGTATCAGGACTGCCCTTGGACTGGCTGGGGGCAAAAACCCTGGATTGTGTGGCACGTGTGCTGTAGATATGCCCTGGACTATCCCCAAGTACCTACCACTGACCAGGGGGCGAGTGTCCCCTTTCCCCTGTGTGACTAGATGGAGTGACTTAGGACACCTGCGGGGGGAATCAGCACAGGGACATGTGGGGACGTTCACCTCCAGGACTATAACATTTGAAATATTGCTCATTGTATTGTATATTGTGTGGTATAATGTAATAGGGTGTGGTGTTATACTATAAAGTCTCTAAAGGGATTTGGTAGATGGGAGCCAAAGAATGTGGGTTGGGTGTTGCTTACAATATACTCCAGGTCTATGTAACTTGTGTTAGGGAATGATTGCAATGTTGATTAATTCCTGCTGTGCTTCCTTGACCAATCAGGGGAGATTATTTATGATCCAGTTGGAATGACCCATTTTCGAGCCCTAATTTGCATTATCATCCTTATAAGGGCGTCTGATTGGTCAAGCATAGCAACACCGTCCCAAGCCCTAGTTAACATGTTGATCTTGATAAAAGCCTCTGTAAGTGTATATAAGCAGTGTGTTTCATTCAATAAAGAGTGCTGATTCTAACCACTACACTGGTCTCGCCTGGTGACTAGAAAACTGATATTCCAGCGGAGCAGCCATGCTCAGGATTTAAGGAAGCAGCGACTGACGGGGACACCCAGATGGGGGGGGGGGTCCACTGGTACCGTCCCATCATGGATTGCTTTTTTTTTTTTTTTTTTTTTTTTTAAATCCTTGTTAAGGAGGTATGATGAACTTCTCTTTTTGAAATCAAACCTACGTGGTTTGTTTTGTTGTAAAAAGCGTACTTTTACCTCCTGTAGCTTGACTATCTTGTCTAGTCCTGGGACAAGCAGTAGTGAACCATTAAATGGTAGTGCTATTAGTGGCTTCTTGGAAGGAGAATCTGTATTTTACATTTTTAACCACAATGTGCTTTGAGCTGCTACTGTAGTAGCCAATATGGCAGCTAAGTGTTCAGCTCTCCAAAAATGTTTCACCAATGTAGGTGGTGGCATCCTGGATGAGTCCCAATAAAGAAAGGAGCACTATCTTCGATAGCTTGTATGAACGGAGCTTGCCAGGATTCCATTGCTCTGCAATCCCTCGCTGAAGAAATGCTGCTCTGATGATTGCTCCCTGTCCTGAGAATAATAGTCTGTTAAAAAAATCTGTTCTCTTATCTGCAGAGTCTTATTGCTGCTGCACTTTGTACAGGGATAGTTGTATGTCTTGATAATCTAGAGACTGTGGAATCCACTGTAAGTCATGTTGATCGTTGTAACTGTAACTTGGGTGACCATACAGTCCTTGGCTGTCATTGCCACCTTCCTCGTAGCGAAAGCCTGACTACAAGATACTCCAGGTCTCAGAGTAAAAGTCTCCCAAAGAACCGTACCACCAGTCAAGACACGACACACCAGTCAGGATGCAAAAGAAAATTATGAACTTTATAAGTACTAGTGATGACTTATAAAGCCACATTGCCAGAGGAATGCGACATGCAATAAGAAACACTTAACACAATGGTAGCAGATTATACAGACAAGCATGGCACCAGATGAATCTCATGACACAGATGGTGAATACAAAACAGTGGTAAAGCGATTAGGGAAGTAATATTTATTCAAACATTGACTAGACAGCCAGACAGACATTCTTAAGACATGTTAGAAGATGATAATACTAAAAAAAACACAATTTAACCCCTGCAGGTCAATGGAAAATTGCAGTGAAAATAATTTTCCTAAAACAGGAGTCCAGCATCCATTACAACCACAGATACATTCTCTCTTGAGGGAAAGTGGAAAGTCTAATGAATTTTTTTGGAAAGTCTAATGATTTATCAGGAGTGCACCGTTCTTGGATAATTTGGTCTAATTCTGCTTAAGCTGTTAATGCTTTGGCCCATTCAGGTTTCAAATTTAGAGGGCATTCCTTAGAGGAATGTGCTTGTTGTTCAGCTATAACAGTACACTTGGAATATTTGAAATTATCATCATCATGTGTTTTACCACTGCATACAGTGCAGGAGGCTGTAGTGTTCTTTACAAATCTTGCCTTTTCTCTCTTCCTCTTTTGGCTCAGACGTATTGATTCAATGAATTGATATAGTTAAGTAAATTGTGGATTGTTAGTGAGTCACTGGTATGTATTGTCTGAAGAGAATCTGATGCATGAGCTCACGTGTGTGGTGTCCGCTTTAATTTCCTTCTTGTGTATCAAGACTTTTTGGCAAAGTGTGAGGAGAATGAGATCTTAGTCATAACCGCATTGCAGTATGTAGTAACTGACTAGCATTCCAATTTGTCGGAATAAGGGTAGTCTGCCACAATGCTGTTATGACTAAGATCTCATTCGTAGAACCAGAACATCGGGCAGTAGAGAGTGAGGCCTCTATTCCCGGGCTAAGACAAACAGGTAAAGTGTAGCAGGAACAAAGGTAGCGGTCGACAAGCAGTTTGAGCACCCTGTATATCGAATCGAAGGTTTGCAGGAACTGGAAGAAGAGTCCACGTTGCCGCCTGACAGCATCTGATGTTGGGTAGCAGGATGCTGGCAGCAGACGGTCAAACGATGCAGGAACCTGGGCTCAGATGGGTGTAAGAGCGGCCGCTTTAATACCATAACACCACACAAGACTCCAGGACTCTTGTTCGCTCCAAACATAACTCACTTTATTGACACAAACCACAGATATTTATACACAAATCTTACATTGAAACTTATGGGGAAACCAGATACAAAGGGAAACATAATCCAATCACCATACATGAGACAAAAGGCCAACAGCAGATGGCCTAACAAACACAATGGCTCAGACATGATTACATTTCAGGTACAAAAGGGTTTGATGAACAAAGACTTGAGGGGTTGAACTAATTACCACACGGCAGGGGGTCTGACTGCAGTTTACAATGGCTTAATTAGCAGACAGCAGGGGATCTAGCTACAGTTCACAGTCAAATGGCTGGAGTGGCTGCAATACACATCTTAGGGACAGTGGCCCAAGGTTGGAGCCTTTGTTTGACTACTTTGAATGCCCAGCTCCAACCTTGACAAATCGCTGAGCTGCCTACGGTTCCCCAGCTTAGGTTATGGAAGAGATTTGCATGCCTACTCCAGGGTTTCGAGTGACCCAGCTTTCCCCTCTTGGCCCCGCCGCCGAACGTTCGATGCGGTGGCGCTGATCGCACACCGCGCCGGGACCCACCGACTGGTAGTCGGTGAGTGTGTAAACCTTCGACCACAACAATACATTAAACATAGACCATTCGACAGTACATGAACCAAAGTCTATGAACATAAGTCTTTTCTCTAAGGTAATGGCTGCCCAGTTCGTATGGCAGGGCGCAACACAGAGTCCAAACAGTGCAAAATGTCCACAGTCTTTGGCTAAACAATCAGAGGGCCAGACAAGGGTTCAAGTAACGGGTAGGATCCGTTACAGATAGTAATACTTAAAATGTAAAAATAAATAAATAATATGTTGTAGTGTTTATCCCCATGAGTAAAACAAGGGTACTCCCACTGCTGAAAGGTGTTTTATTCAAAAGTAATTACAGCTCCCGGGACCAGAGCTGTCCATAGGATGGTGTAGCAACAGTGCCACTGTACAATTTCAGGCCACTGTGATATTACACCTAAAAAAAATTCAACTTTGAGCTGTAATAACTTTTGGATAAAACACCTTTCAGGGACACTTCGCAACACTCCCCAAACTCTCCACCTCCATGGAAATGGCTGAGCCATTTATCCAAGACATATACCGTCTCCATGGTATCCCTCAGCATATAACCTCAGATCATGTATTCCAATTTGTGTCTCGACTGTGGAGAGCCTTCTCCTCCCAATTGGGTATCCACGTCAGGCATTCATCCACCAACGAATGGGCAGACCAAGAGGCTCAACCAGAATCACAAAACACTATCTTAGGTGTTCTTAGGGAGAACTATCTGCTCCTATCAACAGGATCACTGGACCAGGTTTTTACCCTTGTCTGTGTTTTCTTAGAACTCGTTGCTGCAGTCTTCCTGGAAGTGCTCAACCATTTTGAAGCCCTGAGTTATAATCCCCCTGACTTGACTCTCTGTCCCTCTATGTCTGAGGTGCCTTCTGCCGATTCACACACACAATCCTTGGCCATAATCTGCATTCTCTTGACATCCCAGATTCGGCAGCGGGTCCCAGCTGATGACCATCGATCATTGGCACCAAAGGGATCTTGTCTGGCTATAGGCAAGAAATAGCAAACTAAGCCACCCATCCAACAAACTGGATCCCCGCTTTCTTGGTCTTTTTAAGAGCCAGGCCAGTCTTTCTCCAGTTTCTTACAGGCTAGTACTTCTTTGCTCCTTGAAGGTGAATCCTGTTTTTCCCCATTTCCCTTCTTAAACCCTATGTTCGGGCTCATGTTTCTTTCCCCTTTGGGGGGGGGGGGGGGGAAGTGTCATGTTCTTTCCTTTTTTCTGGTCTTTCCTGATTCCTTGTCTGGTTTCCTTGTTTTGACTGATCCTTGTTCCTAGCCCTGGTTTTTATTTTGTCCTGAGCCTGTATCGACTGCTGGTTTCTCAGTACTGGCACACGAGCTAAGTGTTCTCATTAATGTAGAGTTGCTTCCAGTCCTGTTCCTGAGTTTCCTTGCCCTTCCTCTAGTGTGATTTCCATGTACTGACCTTGGCCTTGTTTCCAGACTACTCTTCAGTTTATTGTTCTTGTACCTCGCTTCCATTATTTGATTATCCATTATTTACCCCAGCTCTCCTACTTGAGTACCTTCTTCACGTAGATTGTGTACTTCCTTGTCTGTCTGTTGCTGACCTTGCTTGACCCACCATCTTATTGTGGTGTCTTACGGTTCTACTCAGTTGACCTTTCTGCGTTCGCTGTAGCGGTCACAGTTTGACTATTTGACCTTCAGTCGGTCCTGCTGCTGTGCACCATTTGACTCATTCGACCATCAGTTGGATTGCAGCCCAAACAGTTGAGGTTCAAATCATTCGACAGCTGGTTGAATCTGAGTGTCAGTGTTTGAATCTCAGATCACCAGCTCTGTTTCCAGCTCAGAAATATTCGACTGGCAGTGCAGGTATTTATTCTTTTAGCGTCCTCCTTTAACCCTAGTAGGTAAGCCGCAGGGTGCCTCCTTACATCAGCATTAAACTGATATGAACTTGCAATTAGCATATTTAGTTCAGCCTCGGCAAGACTGTCTAGGGGGTAGTCTACGTCAGCCAGCATCGTACCCTACTCTGCGATCTGTAGCAGCTGGCCTACTAGGGATACACCTGCCGTTACTGTTGTCTAGGCAGTATTGTGCTGTACCTGTTGCTGTTGTGAGGTTATCCCAGTGTTATCCTTGCTCTGGATATTCCTTATATTTTCTATCAAATAGTTGTCTACTGGTTCTCTGGTGAGCTGCTCCACATTACATTGAGCAATACCTGCTGACACGTGCATCCCTCAATGACTCTAGACAAAAACTTGTTCACTCCATATTTGAGGTACATAGGGACTTCCATAATCTGGAGGTGCAGTCTGAAGCAGGGAAGTTTAACATGGAGCTTTGGCCTCCAAACCTGTAACTAAGGTTCACTATTATGTTTAGCAAGCCACAAATTCTTTATTCGGGAAAGGCCAGAATTTGATGTAGATTTGTTTCTCTCTTTTTGTGTGTGTAGCCATGATATAGTTCTTTCTGTGCTCCTGACTACAGAGGTGTAACTATTTGGATATTACTTATAAGCTAGTTTGTAATTGTCAATACGACTGTGATGGAATGGTTATCCCCTGAGAATGAAACGTGTCTGTTTCCAGTGATCGCCATTGTCTTAACATGTGTTCCCATTCTTGAAAACATTAATGTCCCCTGTGTGTGCATGCATTAGAGAGTGTTGGCCATTTACCTAAATTGAATGGGTTGGTTAGCGTGTATGATATATACAGAGGGATGGTGTCATCTGGTCTAACTGACCAAAGAGATTGTGTTATGAGATAGCCCAGTGTTGGTCAGATATAGGACAATAGGGCAAATCTAAGAGTGGAACGTGTGTTCCTTTCCCCTTACATAAGGCTAAGCAAAAAAAGAAACCTTGTAAATGTTACCTGTGACATCAGATCCTGTAGGGGGTGGGTAGAAGGAAGCCGTGAACTCTCTAATAAATGCAATATATTATCTTTTTCTCTGGCTGGATAAATCGATTAATCCTCGGTTTACAAAGCTGTAAACTCTTTACCCCGTCACAGCTATCAAAGATGATCTGTCCTTCCCCATCACCCCTTATCTAGCAATGATATTAGAAATGGTCAGTCTTATCCCACCTGCCAAACAATCAGAGATGGTCAGTCCTACCCTACCTGCCATCTACCAACATGACCAGTCTACCAGCACTAACGGGTATCCCATCTCATAGTGCTGGTAGATGGGGTAAAACAGACCATCTCTGATCATGTTGGTAGATGGAAGGTAGGGTAGGACTGACCATCTCTGATAGTTTGGCAGGTAGGATATGACTGACCATTTCTAATATCGTTGGTAGATGAGGAGTGATGGGGAAGGACAGATCATCTTGGATTGGAATGACAAGCAAAACTTTAGCTTATCAGGGAAAAATAAAACACCCTCCACTTATTACATATCTAGTGAACACAGAAATCTGACATTCCCAGGCATGCTGACAAGGAAAAGAGCAGAAAATGGAGAAATGTTCAATTACTCACCAGCCCTGTCTCAGAGGTGAATATAACTATCTCATATAGCGGCGCCAGATTCTGGAATAAGTTATCGATACCGGCTCTCTTCTTAAATCTCCAGCCCGTGGCCAACTAGAGAGAAATGAGATGGAGACTAAGAAAAACATAGCAAGGACAGACACCACTGATGGGAAAGGGGATTTTTCTATTTACCGATAAATCCTTTTCTATTAGTCCATTGAGGAATGCAGGGACCATGGAGTGTAATAGTGTGCCTGTAGGAGGTAAGGAACTAGTGTAAACTCCTCCCACTTCCAGATGTCTATACCCTCCTCCAACTGTTCACTCACTGTCAGTTTTTGTCTAGAAAAGTCTGGAAGGCAACAGACACTTGAACAGAGCTGCCTAGGGAAGGCAAGGAATCCCTACCCAAGTTAGTTTTCCATGGGCAGAATGCCTTGCATTCTTCAATGGACTAAGAGAAAAAGACGTGCAAGTACAAAAATCCCCTTTTCTGTAGCGTCATTGAGGGATGTAGGAACCATGGGGATGTCCCGCAAGCAGTCCCAAAAAATATAATGGGAGGGTAAGCAAATTAATGAATAGCCTGCAAAACTTTGCGGCCAAATCTGGCATACTGACATGCAAAAACATTAACTTTATAAAACTTTGTGAATGTGAGAACAGATGACCATGTAGCTGCTGTAAGCGTTCCACTTACCTGTTTTAGAGATGGACGCGGATATCCGGTGAGAGGCCGGTCTCTACTGGCATCCTTGCCGCGTTCTGCCTTGTCAGGAGAACCGGTGCGCCCTGGTATGCGTCTGAGCAACCGGTTTCCTTACTGCTCCCCCTGGCAGCGCCTGCCGCATCTGAGAGTCGGGCGCGCGTCACAGGGATTCCCTGGTGACGTCACGACACGGCTTTTTTAAAGGCACAGTACCATTATTGCTCCTCTCACTGGTGGAGCAATCAGTATTTAAACTGCCTGGACACCACTTCAGTTGCCCTTTCGTGGTGTTCCAGTGCAGTTGTTGTTTGGGCTCTGTGTATTACCTGGCTTGTCTGATTAACCGATCTGGTGCTGACCTGTGGCTCTGTCTGATTACCCGTTATATGAATGACTCTAGGCTTGTCCGACAACCAATCTGGTGCAGACTTGCGGCTCTGGCTGACTAACCACTCAGTGTATGACCTGGCTTGTCTGACCATCTCATCTGGTGCTGTCCTGTGACTCTGTCCGCTTGTCTCTTGTTTAACCTCTCCTCCACGGACATCCATCTGGTGCAGACCTGGGGCTCTGGCAGACTACCCTCTGCACTGACTACAGGTGTGAGTCAGCTATCCTTTCCTGCTAGACTGACTGCAGGTGTGAGTCAGTATCTACTTGTGGTCGGAGTTAACCTGTTCCAGTTCGTGTTCAGCAAAAGATCATCAGTGGTTGATCCTGTTCCAGTCCAAGTTCCAGCAGAGACTACCAGTGGCTTTGGCCTAGTCTTAGCAGTGAGGTCTATCCTAGGCGGCCTACTATTCCTGATAGTAGCGCTTGCTTATTTATTGACCTACTGCCTGTTCCTATTGTCCTCTGTTATACTTTATTCTGTGTTTTCAATAAAGGTTGTTTTATATTATACATTCTGACTCCAGAGTTATCTGGGTTGCCATAACAGCTGCCTTGCAGGGTCAGTCAACTGGCCTCTCTGGGGAGACGTCCGTCCCATCCCCTGATGCCGAGGCATCTTCTTCACTGAGGGGGAACGAATTCCTACCCCTCAGCACAGGCAACAAACAGTCCAGGGAAAAAAGGGGTATCAGGCAGGGCAACAGGGGCACTGGTGGTGTACGCATCCCCACTCACCAGTGTGGAGTGAACAGGGGCAGCTCCATCCAAGTCCTCAGCTTCACTGAGGTCCTCCTCAGATGAGGGTCCCCCCCCCCAACATTCTTCCTCTTCTCCTGCACACAGTTCGCGCATGTACCGGCCATGTACAATATCCATCAGCCTATCAATCTTGGCCACCGATGGCTTGTATCCCAGAAGAGGCATAAGGTTCACCATCCTCCGATACACTGGGTCATCACTTGGTCCAATCCCAATAATGGTCCACTTTTCCTTCACTAAAAAGTCAATGTACTCCCAGTCGGGCTCTACAGCTCCGAGGTGCTTGCGGAAGTCACTGAGACCCCAAGGGGGACCAACTGATTCGATAAGATCCAAAAAGTCCAGAAAACCCCATTCGGGCAATACTGCTCCGCCGGATCCACGTGCCGCCATTCCTTATTCGATACACCCGATGAAAGAAGGAGAAATCTCACCGCTGCCACCAATGTAACGGTAGGCGGGGAGGGAACCGGACAGCCTTCCGTCGTAGTTCCCGGGTCTCTCCTTCTCAACGCCGGACTGGCGCCGTCGAGTGCACCGGTCGAGCAAATCAGCGTTCCGGAGGTCGACTCAAAGTGGCGTTGAACCTCGGGAAGACCGACTCTGCTCCGAAGGATGCGGCTACCAGAGGGGTCACGGCGCTCGAACACTGTCGAACAAGCACAGGAACGAAGCAGGAAAAATGTAGCAGGAACCAAAGTGGCTGTATCCCCAGCCGTTCGAGCACTCCGGTGCTCGACTCGAAGGCTGAAGCTTTAGGCAGGAGAACCACAAGGCAGAGTCCACGTTGCCGCCTGACAGGATACGAAGTTCGGTAGCAAGATCCTGGCAGCAGACGGACGAACGTACAGGAAACTGGTTCAAATGGGTGGCAGAGTGGCCACTTTAACCATGGGAACAAACAGACTCCAGGACTCTGGTTCACTCCAAATGTAACACGTCATCTTTATTGAACAACCAACACATCTTTTATACAGGTACAACATGATACCACAATAGGGAGGGGAAGGGCCAGGCATTCTAATGCAGGCTTGGCCCAGGGACCAATCCGACACAATGGGCATATGACACAGGGCACAACAGACCAATGGTGACGGGGAACAATGGACCAATGGCAGGGGGAAACAAAGGGACCAATAGTAGCTAAGGGAAACGGACCAATGACAGATGAGCAGCTGAACACAATATTAACAAGGTTAGGATTAACATGATTAATTAATGTCTAGACAAAGACAATGGGTTGATTGGAGGGAATACACATTCGAGAACTGGGCCAGGGGTTGAAGCAGGTACACACTAGTTTGAATATGCGGCTTCAAACCTGGCCAATCAGTGTGAGCAGTGAGTCGTACGTTGGCCAATCCGGCGTCGACTCACTGCCTCCGGTTTCCCGCGTTCGAGACGGCATTGATGCCTCGAACAATAGAACCGGGGGACCACCGGCTTCGGTGTTCGTGTATCCCTCGTACATTATACCATACAATACATTAAACATGTGATATTCGATAATATACAAAACGTACGACATTCGACATAAATCTTTTAACATAATGATAGTGGAGAACCCCTATCAAAGTTCACATAAGGCCACAGGGCCATAGTCTTTGAGGAAACTGTTCGCGGTCCAGACAAGGGCCCAAGTAACGGATAACATCCGCTACACCCTGTCCTGACATTTGTGTTTTGTCCCCTCTTTTCAGGTTGTTTCACCGACTGTCTGCCAACTATGAGTGCTCCTTCTTCTGACTTACAGACCCTTATTGATGCAGCTCTCGCTGCGTCTGTGGAGAAGGTGCTGTCCAGGGTTCTTTCTCAGGAATCCGCTTCTGCTTTCCCTTCAAGAGATGTGGGCCCCTCTCTTTCCAACGAGTCTTCGGATGACCTGACTGTAAAACGTGATGGCAAGGGGAAGACGCCGTTGAAGCGTCCCAGGCGTGAGGAATCTTCTGCTCCTGTCCTCCGGTCTCCTCATTCTTCCGATGATGACGCCTACTCTCCTAGGCCTCTGGCGGTCGTGGATGAATGGTGTACCGCCTCAGGATCCGAGGACGATCTCTGGGATAATGCTCCTGGTTCTTCTTCTTCTTCTTCTTGTTTCGTGAAGGAGACTACGGTGGATGCGCCTCCTGTTGTCCCGCAGGATGGTTCTTTTCCGGAAGGCGAACGTTTCCTGGATGCACGTGGGGTGCCGCTATTTGATCCTCGCTCCATTCGCCATCCAAGATCTTCAGAGTCGTGCCTGCCTGACCACTTGGCCCGTTTCGTCCATTTCTGGTTACGTCAGTCTATGGACCGGGAAGTTATGGGTCGTCTTCGAGCTGAGTGTCCTAGGCCAGTCCTTCCAGACAAGGTTGCTGCCACTCCAGATTTTGACCCTACCGTCCTCACTTTTATGGCTCGTTCGGGCCGGGACCCACGGAAGGGCATAGAGAAAGGCCTCAAGTCCTCTCAGGACAAATTGCTGGACATTCTGGGTCCTCTCGCTAAGATATTGTTCTTTGCTGATCGGGCTCTGAAACACGGTGACTCCTTGGATGCCAATGCTATCAGAGAATGGGCTCAACGGTCTATCTGCCTTCTTGGAAATGCTAATGCAGCTATTTCAGCGGAGAGGAGGAAGGCGGCCCTGCTGAGGATTGACCCAAAGTTGGCGGAGTTGGGATCAAAAGAATTGGGTCCTTCAGCCAACGATTTACTATTTGGTGACCAGTTTATTGCCAAGCTCAAACGCCACGTGAATCTATTCACTACCCTCAACAAGGCGCAGTCTTCTATGCGTCAGGTGTTCTGCCCTACATCTTCAAGAGGTGTTTTTGGAAGGGCTGGTCGGCAGCGGGGCCGTGCCACCAGCAGGTTCTGGACCTCAGGTCCCCGCTTCACTCCATCTTCGCCAGGATTCTTCCCTTCAACTCCCTACCGGGCCACAACTTTTTCCAGAGGGGCGGACAGAGCGAGAGCTAACAGAGGCAGAGGCCGGGCCAAGTTTCCAGCAGGTAAGCTTTCCGATTTCAAAACCTGTTCCAATTTCTCCAATGCTTTTTACCACTGGAAAAATCGCTTATCATTTGCAGGCCTGGCAAGAGATTTCTTCGGACGCATGGGTCCTTCAGTGTGTTCAAGGCTATGTGATTGAGTTCCAGTCTCCTTCGGTGCAGATGAGCCCGCCTCCCGCTTCACACTTTTCGACGCGGGACCAGGAATTGATAGACAAAGAGATCGTCTCTCTTTTTTCCAAAGGCGCCGTTCAGTACGCTCCAGACGAGTCGGGTTTTTTCAGCAACATTTTTCTTGTTCGCAAAAAGTCAGGGGATTTTCGACCGGTCATCAACCTGAGGATGCTCAACGCCTTCGTAGTTTATCGCCATTTCAAGATGGAAGGCATCCATCTTTAGCGTGATCTTTTGATCCAGGGAGACTGGTTTGCTCGTCTCGATTTGAAAGACGCATATCTGTCTGTTCCGATCCATCCGAGTTGTCATCCTTTCCTTCGGTTCCGCTGGCAAGGTCATCCGTGCCAGTTTACCTGCCTTCCATTCGGTCTCAGTTCGTCTCCGTGGTGCTTCACGAAATTGCTGAAACCGGTGGTGGCTCGTTTGAGGGCTCTGGGTGTTCGTTGCCTCATTTACCTCAACGATCTGTTGATTTTTTGCAACGATGCTTCCAGACTTCGATCTCAGATGCGCTTCGTGGTGCACTTTCTGGAGTCCTTGGGGTTTGTCATCAACGTGGAGAAATCGGCATTGGAACCCTCTCAGGTGGTACAGTTTCTGGGCTTCGAAATAGATTCTGTTCGTTGTCTTCTTCGGCTTCCTGTGTCAAAGGTGGCGGCAATCCGAAAGGAAATTCGCCGTGTTCTCCACATGCCTCAAGTTCCATTGCGATTGCTAGCTTGTGTAGTGGGTCTACTTTCTTCTTCGATTCAGGCAATTTTTCCCGGACCGCTTCATTATCGGGCAGTGCAACACTTGAAGGCTCATCTTCGTTTGGGCAGGTCCTACGATCATTTAGTGGATCTGTCTCCGGAGGTTCGAGCAGAACTTCGTTGGTGGCTCCTTCACATGCAGGCCTGGAACGGCCAAGCAGTTTTTGGACCTTCCCTAGACTTTGTAGTGGAATCGGACGAGAGTCTTTGGGGTTGGGGCGCCCATTGTGCAGATCTGGCCACAGGGGGTCCTTGGTCCGTGGCGGAAGAAGGTCTTCATATCAATTGCTTGGAATTGATAGCGGGGTCCTTTGCGGTTCGCAGTTTCGCCAAAGACGTCGAGGGCTGTTGCATTCTCCTTCGCATGGACAATTTCTCTGCAGTGCAATACATAAACAAGCTGGGAGGCGCCAGGTCGCGAGCCTTGACGGAGGCGACAAAGGAACTTTACAAGTTTTGCTTCAGCCACGACATTTCCCTGCGGTTGGAGTATCTTCCGGGAGTTTCCAACTTCACGGCGGATTGGTTCTCCCGACATTGGAGACACACGAGCGATTGGAAGCTGGACGAATCAGTGTTTCATCGTCTGTGTCTCCTCAGGGGTCCTTTACGCTTGGATCTGTTTGCTTCCAGGACCAATCGTCAACTACCGACTTACTTCAGCTGGCTCCTGGATCCGGATTCCAGGGCAGTGGATGCTTTTCTTCAGAGGTGGCCGGCCCGAGGGGCGTATGCGTTTCCTCCATTTGCAATGCTGGCGAGGGTCTTACACCAGGTTCGTGTTCAACAGGTGAGCATTCTTCTGGTTACTCCGTTGTGGCCGAGTCAGCCATGGTACCCGGACCTTCTGGAGTTATCATGTCAGGATCCTCTTCTTCTTCCTTTGTCTCCTCTTCTCCTCTCGGATCCTCTGGGGAATCCCCATCCTCTCGTCCTTCAGAAGCGACTGCGTCTGGTGGCCTGGGCGATTTCAGGGGTGCATGGGAAGTCGATGGTTTATCACAGGAGGCTAGGAGACTCTTGTGGGACTCCTGGGCCCCTGGTACAAGACGGTCTTATATGTCCGCCTGGAATGCCTGGTCTGGCTGGTGTTTGGAGAGGGGTTGCGATCCCTTTAAGGCACCTGTGACTGCCATCCTAAATTATTTATCTTTTCGTTTTTCTTCAGGTCAGTCGTTTCGTTCCCTGAATGTTATTCGTTCGGCTATTTCTGCTGCCCATGTACCGGTTGTGGGTGTTCCCGTGGGACATGATCCCTTAGTCTGTCGGCTTTTACGGGGGATCAAGTTAGCTAGACCTCCGGGGCCTAGGTATTCTGGTTTTTGGGATGTAGAGGTGGTTCTGCGTTTTTTACGAAATTGGCCTTCTAATGATCTGCTGTCCCTTAGACAGATCTTGGCTAAGCTTACCATTCTTCTTTGTCTAGTTTCTTTTCGCCGAGTTTCGGCTGTCCGGGCTTTTGATGTGGACGGGTTTTCCGTCCTTCCTGAAGGGGTGTCTTTCTCTATTTCTCGTCGCACTAAGTCTGACTCTGTTTCAGTGTTTTACCCTTTTTTCCAGGAGGTTCCTCAGCTTTGTGTGGTGGAGGTCTTACTTCGTTATGTTCAAATGACGGCTTCGTTACGTTCTGCTCCTTCGGGACAAATCCTCATCTCTTATGTTAAACCTCATAAGCCTGTTTCCACTACCACTTTGGCTTGGTGGATTCGATGGGTTTTATCCATGGCGGGAGTAGATTCTAGTTTTGGTGCTCATTCTGTTAGAGGGGCTGCTGCATCTGGTGCAGCATTAGCTGGGGCATCTCTGGCTGACATCTTACGTTCCGCTGATTGGTCTAGGGAGCACACTTTTTGTCTTTTTTATTTTCGACCTCCGGCTCATGCGTCGCAAGTGTTGGTGTCATAGCGTTAAAATTGCAAAATACGAAGCCTCCTGTCATGTAGTAAAATTGTAGATTATGTTAGCGTTAGTGTAGTCATAATCTTAATTTTAGTAATGACAGGAGGCGAGTATTTTCCCTCCCTGCCCTTCCCTTTTTTCCTTACTTCGTGCTTAAGGGGTAAGTACTGGCTGGTTCTTAGGGTTTTGTTTGACTATTTTTCAATGTTTTAAAATGCTTATTTTATGCTTTCAAATGATTCTAAGCTGCTTCTTCTTGTCTTGATATACAGTTTCTTTTGATTGAAATGATGTTTATTTGTGTACAATGCTTGTGTTTCGTTCAGTGATCTTTCACAAGTTTCTCTCCTTCTTTTTCAGTGTGATCGGCTTCCGGTGACAGCTGGGAATACTGGTGGTTAGAGGATCGTCTTCAGGAGTTTGCTGTTCATCGTAGCTTTGGTCCTTTTTCAGTTTTGTTCCTTCCATATGTCAGCTTGTTGTTTGTGCTGCAAAAGAGGAAGTAGTCTAGATATACCAGGCTATTTATACTTTCTGTTTCTGTTTTGTGATTGGTTACTGTGCTGCTATGGAGATTCAGTAAAGAAAGATTATGCAAAATACTCGCCTCCTGTCATTACTAAAATTAAGATTATGACTACACTAATGCTAACATAATCTACAATTGTGCAAAATGAACTACTTCTATGTGGATACCATTTTCCCCACCAGCTGTATACAATTTCTGATTGAGAGTGTTGGTTGTCTCAGACTTTGATGAATTCTTTGATGCAAGTCTAAAAAACAATTGTAAACAATTATATATTTTCCTTGAGGATAAAATTCCAGTACCTCTTTAGGGAGAGTTAACAGATGAGGAAAGGTATAGACACCTGGAAGTGGGAAGAGTTTCAACTACAGTGCCCTGCCTCACACAGGCATGCTCCTACAGCCCATGGTGTCTGCATCCTTCAATGACGCTAGAGAAAGAAGATAAAAAGAGAGAAGGAACCTCCTACCAGCTAGACCTGTAAGACAGGTGGCAATTGCTGGACAGGTCAGGGTGAGTGAGGGGCCTGTGATACACTGGAATACACAAGGCATTTAAAATTGACTGAGAAATGTAAAGCTGACTCATCAAGAACAGGACCCCAAACAAATACCTTTACCTTTGAGGTTGGGCCTTGATCAGAGGGAAAGTAAGTGAGAGAGATATAAACATTTGTTTTATCCTTTCACCCACAAAAAAAAAAAAAAAAAAAAAAAAAAAAAAAAAAAAAAACCCACCAAAAAAACAAAAACGTACCGACCACTCAGGATGAAGAAGAACATCTGTTAGCTCCAGCACCAGGGTGTATGGTGGCTGGTAATATGGCTCTTTCAGGGGATCGGGTAGCAGCTTAGGACTTGTGGGCTCAATTATCATCTAAGGAAAAGAGAGAGAGAGAGAGAGAGAGAGAGAGAGAGAGAGAGAGAGAAAAAAAAAAAAAAAAAAAGAGAGAAAGAAAAAAGGAAAGAGAAAGAAAGAAAGATGTGTTAGAAGAAAGAAGACAACAAGTAAGAAATGGGCAAGAGCATAACAATTTCCTGCATGAAAAGGGGAGGACACAGATGATGTGAAATACAGGGCAATCACCTACCTGCCGATAGTCTTTAAAGTATTTGTATGTTCTTCTAATCTGCTGCACAACAGGTAGGTCTGGAATAGAGGGAAAGGAGTGAGGACGAGACAGAACATGGGGGAAGATTAGAGTTCACATGTGAATAGTAAACAAGCACTCATGAGCTAAGAGGGGGAACATGGTGAGAGAGAAGCCCCCCTATCTCGCATCAAACCAGACAAGCAGCCCCCTTCCCCCACACTAACTTACTTAGCATTTTCAATATGTATTGAAGAGAAAAAAATAAAAGGAAGGAAAGACCTGGTTTTGCCATATGAACCTTGCTCAGAAATTTGTCCATTAAGAGACTTGTGTGTCACGGGCCTGTGTACTAGCAGTTGTAGCTGGTACTCAATTTCTTTACAGAACTAACACGAAGTGAAGTGTCTCGATGGGAAGATCGCTGGGTAGGGTTGCACCAGCTTGAAGGGTCAGTTGAATGACCAGATCCATCAAATGGAGCCCAGTCATACTTTGAAATGGAACAATATCTTTATGAACTGAAAATATCTTAAGAAGACACAATACAGTAAATCCAATTATTGTGCCATCTGGCACTCAAAGGGTTAAATCTAAGCAGTATATCTGCAAATCCCTCCTGAACCATGTTGGTAATTGTAATACTTGCTCGAAATGATGGTGGCTTTGTTTGACACATGGTACAATTTAGCTAGAATTAGAATAGAGTAGTCCTAAAAGGGACACATCCATAACTGACAGATGTCCCCGATACAGTGCAGACAACAATGCAGGGTGAAGAGATAGATGATTAGGAGAAGAAGGGATTAAAGGGTTTTACTCACCAGAATCAAACTCATCAGGAATCTGCAGGAGTAAAAACAGGTATCAGATAAATATTAACTGTGACTAAGGAGGTGTGAGGCAGAAGGGGCCTGAAGGACAAATCCCTATTGGTGGTGTCTCAACCATACCCTTGGGAGTGGAGGAGGGGGGATACAACCTGTGTCCAGTGGGCAGGAGTAGCTGGACATAGTCTGTACAGAAGATGGCAGTAAAACACAATACATTATTGATGAAGACACTGGCCACTGCTGCAAGGAGCCAAGTGGGACACCATGATGTTATACTTGTACGTTAGTTAGCTCAGGACATAAGTATTTGCATTTCATTCCATTCATGCCATAAATAGCCTTGAGATAAGTGCCTATGATCCTGTTTAAAGGAGATCACCCCTATATAAGTTAGCCTAAATAGTTAGGTTACATAAAGAATATGAGTAAAAGTTTATTATTTTTTTAAAGCCCTGTTGGTCTAAACTGAAGTTATAAACTCTGCTCTGCACCTACTTCCACCCACAGACTGAGGTTACCTGCTCTGTAACCGCAGTCTGTCACTTTGCCTCTGCTCCCCTCCCTCTATGCAGCCTCCTCCGATGATGGAGGCTTTCTGCCTGTAAGCTGGAGCGGTCTCATTGGCAGAGATTGATATCTAGTCAATGAGACCTCTCCAGCTTATCTCAGGCAGGGAACTCTCAAAACCCAGCACTGTTAAGGAGATCTAGGACCCATAGGTAAGATATTCTGTTCTACACTGTATTCTCTCAACTCTTGGGTAACATGATACACAGGAAATTTTGGATGGAGTTGCCCAATATGAAAAGCTGAATTCAGTGTAGAGGTCTTCTCTACTGAGCACAGGTTACACTGATGCACATTTATAATCTTTGGCTCTGTTGGATGGCTTCCTCCCTGGACCACTGGCCTTCATATTAAAGGGATAGTAACCCCCCCAGAAAACTTGAAGCCAAAAGCTAGTAATAAGCACAACATACCTAACTCCCTTGTTCCCATCTCTCAAAACGTTATGGTTTAAGAGCTGTAAGAAAAGAAGGACCTCCACTCCCTCCCCTTTCTGCCTGACGAGCTATAAAGCTGTCAGAGGAAGAATCCGGTCGACCGACTTACGGAAGCTGTTCAGGAGCGCTGTCATTTCGATATCTCGGTATAATTACTTAATCGGTATGGTCTACACCGTGTGCTTGCAAGCCAGGCACACGTTTTAGACAATACCGATGAAGTAATTATACCGAGATAACAGTGCTCCTGAAAAGCCGCCGTCTGGTCACACAAGCAGAATCTCATGACGTCCGCTATACAGCGGACGCATAAGAAGGGGGAGGGAGCGGAGGTCTTTCATTTCTTACATCTCTCAAACCATAACGGTTTGAGAGATGGGAATAAAGGAGTTAGGTATGTTGTGCTTATTACTAGCTTTTGGCTTCAAGTTTTCAGGGGGGTTACTATCCCTTTAATACATGATAAACATAGTTTACTATATATTAATATGGCAGCCAGGGAGGAATCCAGCTAACAGTACCAACCCCTGATAAGAAGGCCAACTATGAGTCTGCTCTCTGGCCTGATACTGTGATCAGATAACACAATAATATTATATGTAGAATGCAGCAGCTGGAGGTGATAAACACACAAGAGTGGTGTCTATAAAGTGACGTACCTTGTTTCCCTGCTCATCCACAGAGTTGCTGCCTAAAAAATAAATGATATAAGGAAAGGAAAATGTAAGTTTGTCAAAGGATTTATTCCCATTTCAGTGTAACATGTGTGTTATGTCAGAGTACTGTATAAGCTGTCAACAGACCACACAAGTAAATCCTAAAACATTCACACTGCTGTATAAAAGGGCTTGCTTCTCCGAATTCTGCAACAAACACTTGTTCAGTCCATTAGTAACACTCCAAACAGGATTAGTTACACTTTTCCTCCTACAGTCAATCCCCTAGTCCCATAAGCTCTCACCAAAAATATACACCAAGATCCCACTGCCTGCAGCCCCTAACAGTCCAGCAACTCTCAGGATAATTTTTTTGGCATTTGTGGTGTTTTCTTTCTGCTTCTTTTGATGCTCCTCTGATCCATTAGGGTCTGTAGAGACCTAGGAAACAAAAACATTGAGAACCTCAGAGTGCTAAAGTTAGGCCACACAGGATGCTTGGGTCTAATGATTCAGCATGCAGGAGTATGGTAAAAACAAGGGAGGGGGCACCATCCAGGGGCTGACAAAAGAGCTGGTGATTATAGTTTGCAGGATCCCCAGTTTGAAGCAGCAAGAAAAGGGAGTAGGAATCAGATGGATGGAAATCAAATAGAGAAGTGCGAGATGGGGTTAGGAGTCAGAAGCGAGATTGCAGCATACCTCCCAACATTTCAAGGAGGGACACTTGTGGTTTAGGGGGTGTTGCTGGGGGCGTGGCTGGTGGGTGGGACTTTACCGAGAATTTTTAGGCTATTAACTATTGATACCTCCTTGTGTAACCAAATAAATGACTTATAGCAAGTATTTACACAGAATAATTTATAAATACATATACTAACATTTAAACAAACAATAATGTGAATTTTATTGCTGTAGAGCAATATGATACACTTATATACACACCATGCAATCCAATATCCTAAATAGAGGGACATCAGGGTGGGAAAGAGGGACAGAGGGATTTGGGTCCTAAAGAGGGACAGAGGGATTTGGGTCCTAAAGAGGGACACTTGGGAGGTATGTTGCAGGGGTGGGGGTCAGATGGGATCTGATTAACAAAATTAGAGTGACATCTGAAGAGCCCCAGGGTGAGAAGCGGCAGGCGGGTCAACGGGCCGGGAAAGAAGTGGTCGGTGGGTCACTGGTGAGAAATGACTGACAAGTGACAGGTTGAGTGGAAAGTGACTGATAGGTTACACAGCAGGTCAAACACCTCTGACCTCACGACTCCGCAGCTTGTCTTGCAGCACAGCTCCAGTCACTCCTCCGCCTGCTCCATGCTCGGAGCTCCAGGCCCGAGAGACCGTGCACGTCCTTCTGCCCAGTGCCCTCAACACCAGTACAGTCCTACCGCACACGGGTACCAAGGAGGCCGCCATCTTTCTCTTTCTGCAGCCTATGTACACCAACCAGTCACACAACAGACCTGCCACTTGCTAGCCAATCAAGCATTAGCCCAGTGTCATGGTAAACCAATCATAAAATAGTAAGGCGGTGAAATGTCATCAGACCTGGGAGCAAAGATTGTACGTAATGAAGGGGCGGATGTTCAGTGTCATTACCGGGACGCCATATTGTGCGGACGGGTTTGTACCTAAACGGAAGGTTATGTGGCGAAGTGTCATACACTCGTTTCCCGCTTGTCCGCCGTTTGCACGCACAGTATTGGTCCCGTTTCCATGTTTCTGGTCTCGCTGTGTTTTTTGCACTGTTTGCAAAAGTGAATGCCAAAGTGTCTGTGTTTATGGACTTTCATTTTCTCATTAACTCTGCGTTCTAGAGAGGAAGATTTTCTCTGTGAGCTCCTCCACGTTCTTTCTATATGCCGTCCTGTAGTATGTACGAGCTGGTAGTGTTTATTTTTCTGTAGAAGTGTGGTTATAAATCTAGAGTACAAGGTCTGACGTACTTTTCCAACACTACAATGGTTACTGATACCTGGGAACTCTCCGGATTTGCCCCGGAGACTCCGGTCCTGACAGAGTGTTACCGGGTCTCCGGGGCAGAGGCTGATTCCTCCGGATGTGAGAGTTTCTATTGAAACTCTGCAACATCTACTTTTTCTCCCTTTGTGCCTCCGTCCCCAGCCTTCTGTGACACATTTAACCCTCTGAGTATCAGAGTGGTACGGAATGCATTGCTTTGCTATGCATTCCGTACCACTCTGGCACTCAATGGGTTAAATCCCCCTAACACTCGCGTTAAGCCCCGCCCCTTTTTGACGCGTTTAGCGTCATGTTTGTTACCCCCTGCTGAACAGAGGACTACCCTACGGGTAGCCCTCAACTGAAAGTTCCCAGGTATGCTGATGACTTATCCTCTTCCTCTTTATTTTTATATAATAATTCGCTAAAACATGTGTAACGAAGCAGTCATGTGCAGTAGAAACTGCTGCACGTGCTGCAGTCATGCGCAGTACAGACTGCCCGCGCCATGGCTGGCTCTGTATCAGCCGCGGGGTGGGTAGTCTCTACTGTGCATGAACTCCACGTGACCGGCTGGCAGTGGCACTGTGGCCCGTGTAACGGGCTCTTCAACTAGTGTAATATAATGGCTGACCCTCATGTAGGTTAAGAAAGGAATGCCTTACCATAATCCATACATCTATATTGCTCAGACTCGTAGTCTATAAAAAAGAAATGCCTAATAGGACATATAGGGGAGGCATTTTGAAAGCTGTTTTTTAAATCACCATAGTTGTGTTTTGGGCGTCAGTGTACCTTTAGAAGCCCAATTTAAATCACTAGGGATTTGTACTGCCCCTTACTCTGTAACTAATTTCCACCAAAATGTTTTTGAAATATTGGGAAGTATGTGACTTAACTTACGGTGCCAGAGAGCTACTGTACTCAAATGGTTATCATGACGAGTTAGATCTTTAAATACAAGATACTTAAAACAATTCGTAGATTTTCCTAGGCTGTGAAGGAAAGTCAGGATTTTATTAAAGACACAGAGGCGATTATGCTTTCTCAATCTTTACTACTCCAATACAGCAGCATGAAGAGAAAAAACAAGTAAAACATTGATAACGAAAAACATGTGTTCTACAGAGGCCACGCCTCTCAGCCCATCTGTCCAATCAGTAGTATCCTTCTAATATACATTGTAGAATTCCTTAGGTAACTCCCTCTTTGTTTGAGACAACTTCAACTTGTCAACTTGAATAAGTGGTTTCTGCAACTTATGAACTAAATTTATCCAATACACTGTAAGTCTCTAACGTAGGCGATAAACAGAAAAACGCATATTTGATAAGGGAGGGTATAAATGGGAGGGATAATATTTGCCTCCGTGTCTTTAATAAAATCCTGACTTTTCTTCACAGGCTAGGAAAGTCTACGAATTTTATTACAAGACCGGAGGCTCATAGTATGCTAGTTCAAAGCTGATTAATCACATTATTAGAAAAATGGGAGATAGGTTTGAAAGAGAATGATTTAAAGGTGGATTCGCTGGACCAGTCAGCTGCCTTCAGTATGTCTTCCATACGTCCCCTGGATACAAAAGCTTTTGATGCCATGACACCTCTGGAAGAATGAGCCCCAAAAAGAGAGACATCTATTCCTGCCAGCTGCATGATCCATCGTATCCATCTTGCCAGAGTGGCTGATGAAACTGGTAAGTGAGGTTTCTTAAAAGAAATTAATAATTGATGTGCATTTGGAGATCTAAGACTGGCAGTAACCAATTCATAAGCTTGAAGGCATTTGACTACGCAAAGTTGGGGTTTTAAAGGAAAAGCCGGGTATGAAATCTCGCGCAAGAGGGTTTTCTTTCTCTGAGTGATAAGAAATTTTACTCCTTCTGGGGTGAAAATCCGATATCGGATATCCAGGGCACGAACATCCGATGCTCGTTTACATGACACCAAGCAAAGAAGCATAGTTAGTTTAGTTGACAATTGTTTCAACGAAAGTAATTGGTTAGTAGGCCAAGTTTCCAGAAAACGAAGAACAACCGTGATGTCCCCAAGAGAAGAATATTTTGGAATGGGAGGTCTAGATAGTTCAATTCCTTTCATTAGTTTATAAACGAAAGGATGTTGGCCTATGGGAAGGTTGTCAATACGTCGGCGACTCGCTGAGATTGCCGATCTATAACAGTTGATAGTTCTATATGCTTTCCCTTGTTGAAAACAAACGGAAAGGAGATGTAGAATATTGGTAGAAGCGTGATCTAATTCCCGTTCCATGCACCAACGTGACCAATTATCCCAGCATGATTTATAGCATGTTCTGGTGCCTGGAGCCCATGCTTTCAATATGAGGGATTGAGCTGGTTTTGAAAGTCCCTTGAGGCACCAGGAATTCCTGAAATCAACCAAGCTATGAGATGCAACTGGTCTTGTATCAAAAGTTGATGAGGATTCCCCTCTGGGTCTGTTAATAAGTGAGTGAAAGGATTTAGACTTCGTGGATAATATATTGACGACTCTAGAAGTGGAGGGAACCACGGTTGAGTCATCCAAAATGGGGTTATTAACACCACAGTTGCCAATTGTTTCCTGACCTGAAGAATGACTCTGGGAATCTTTGCAAAAGGAGGAAACACATAATTCCTTAAGTTTTGCTAATTCTGAAGGAAGCCGTCTACTGCTAGAGCATCCGGATCTGGTCTCCAGCTGAAGAACATGGGTAACCGTTTGTTCAGGCATGTTGCAAACAGGTCTATCTGTAGTGGTCCCCAGAGTTGATAAATGTTTTTGAACTTCAATTCGTGAAGAGTCCAATCACTGGAATCCCAGAGATGTCTGGAATTCCAATCTGCAACAGTACTGGCCAGGCCCAGAAGATATTCCGCTTAAACAGAAGTGTTGTTGAGGCAAAACTGCCAAAAATCCTTAGCCAGGTTGGCTAACATCTTTGATTTTGTGCCTCCTAGGTGATTGATGTATCGTACTGCTGACAAATTGTCCATTTTCAGTAGGATACAACAATTTGCTGTTTCCCGAATTAAGCTTTTGACTGCGAAGGAGCCTGCTAATAATTCTAAGCAGTTTATATGCATCATCTGTTCTAGATGGGACCACTTTCCGCCTGTGGTCAGATCTCCGCAATGTGCACCCCAGCCTGTAGAGGTGCTCTAGGGGTACCCCTAGGGGTACTAGGTCTGAGTAGCCTAGGCCCTTTCTGAGGTGACAAATTTTTAGTCTTTGTAGAGCGCGATAGTGTAGTGGGCCTGGAAAAATGGCTTGGATGGATGCTGATAGTAGGCCGACAATTCTGGCAATCGTTCACAAAGAAATAAGATTCTTCTTCAGAATTGATTTGATTTCTTTGCGAATCGATCTTAATTTCTTCCATGGGAGCCTTAGGGATGAATTCAGGGAATCTATGATGAAGCCTAGGAATTCAATCGATTGAGAAGGTTGAAGAACTGATTTCTTCCAGTTTATCAAAAACCCTAATTGAGTTAGAAGTTGTATAGTTAGATGTAATTGTTCTTGTAGCGTTTTGAAATCCTGAGACATGATGAGCATGTCGTCTAGGTAAATGATCATTCTGATTCCCTGCTTCTCAAAAAGGAAACCCCCGGTTTCATTAGCTTTGTGAAGCACCACGGGACTGATGTTAGTCCGAAAGGAAGGCAGGTGAATTGCATTTTCTGTCATTACACAGGAATTGTAAAAACCTCTGGTGCGGTGGATACATAAGGACTGTTAGATATGCGTCCTTCTGGTCTAACTTGACCATCCAATCCACTGGTAGTAACAAGTCTTTGAGGCAATGAATGCCTTGCATCTTGAAGTGTCTGTACATTATATAAGAATTTAGTTCTTTTAGGTTTATCACCGGGCGTAAACCCAAATCTTTCTTTTTTTTACCAGGAACACGTTGCTTATAAACCCGGGAGAGTTTCTGGGGATTGGAACAATTGCCCCTTTTTTGAGTAAATCTTGGATCTTTAAATCCACTAAATGTCTTTCCTCAGCTGAAAACTGATAGGCAGGAGGAGTGTTTATTTGAATTGGGTCTGCATAAAATTCTATTCGGAAACCTCTGACAGTTTGAAGGATCCATCGATCCGAGGTTATCTGAAACCAATTTTTTAAAAAAAGGGGGAGTCTGCCACCCAATTTTTCCTGAAAGAGAGGGTTAAGGGTACTTACCTAGGAAATTTCTGTGTCGGTTTTGTCCTATAGATGTTCTAGGTCTCCAATTTCTGGACCATTGTGGGAGAAAAGGATAGGGAGCTCTGGTCTCCATGGGGTATGTTTGTCTTCCCAAATTTGAGGGGTCTGGATTATCCTTGGTATGTCCTCTAGATGGACCCTGTGATGAACGGCCGGGAAATCAACCCCTGAACCCAAAAACTGTTTGTTTAAATACTTTTTTAATGGAACTCTGAGCTTTATCAAGGGCTGTAAAGGTGGTAACATATTTGCCCAATTCTTTTATGAAAGAGTTCCCAAAAAGAAGGCCTCCTGCCTCTGGTCCCACCTCAGAAGACACCATCTAGGTAAATTTTGGGTCGATCTTCAATAAGATCGCTGTGCGTCTCTCAGTCGATATTGCAGTATTGGCATTGCCCAAGAGGCAGAAGGTCCTCTGTATCCATCCTCTAAGGACCGAAGTATCCACTGGTCTATTAGTATGTACAGAATCCTCTGTTAGTTCGAAAATGTGTCGAAATGCGGCGGGTTGCCATGGCAACCGGGCCGCCGATGACCGGAAGCAGCTGCCAGCTGGAAGCGGATGCACAGAGAAGCATCCGCTTCATCCTGCCCATTTGTCCCGAGGCGACCCCTTTGGCGCCATTCCAGCTACACCCCAGGACCGGAGCGGACGTGCAGCCAGAGCGGAAGACTTGGACGCTTGCCAGCCACCTTCTCCACCTATCCTGCTACCTGTGTGATGTGTTCAATAAACGGAGCTGCTGTAACAGCTTCTTAAAGGAGTACCTGTGTGTGTTGTGGCTTATGTGGAGGGGACAGCACAACTGGCGACGAGGATCTGAATGAGAACCCAACTCAACTGTAAGTTCTGAATTTTGGTACAACCAAACAAGTGGGTACTAAGTAAAACACATATTTCTGAGGGAGTTAATATTCCTTTGAACCACTGAGGACACTGATTTATGCTTGGGATATTACTCTAACAATAAAGGATACTCTGCTAATACTAAAGCATACTGTGCTACTGCTGGAAATATTGTTACTGCTAAGGATACAGTGCTAATACTAAAGGATACTGTATTACTGCTGGAAATATTGTTACTGCTAAGGATACTGTACTAATATTTGAGGATACTATATTACTGCTGGAAATACTGTTACTGCTAAGGATACTGCGGTAATACTAAAGGATACTGTATTACTGTTGGAAATATTGTTACTGCTAAGTATACTGCGCTAAGGCTAAAGGATACTGAATTACTGCTGAACATACTGTTGCTATTAAGCATACTGTGCTAATACTAAGGATATTGCCCTACTGCTGACAATACTGTTACTACGGAGGACTGTTATTACTCAAGACTGTGCTATTGTTAAGGGTACTGTGTTATTGTTGAAGATACTGTTACTACTGAGGATACTGTGTTACTACTGAGGATACTGTGTTACTACTGACTACACTTTCTTACTACCACGGCTACTGTGATACTGTGTTACTACTGACATACTAGGGTACTACTGTGGATATTGTTTGATTACTGAGGATACAGTGTTAATACTAAGGATACTGTGATACTGATATTCTACTAAGGATACTGTGTATGACTAAGGCTGAGGGGCTGTGCACTACTGAGGATATTGTGTCACTACTGCAGACACTGTGTACGTCTGAAGACGGTTACTGCTGACAGTACTGTTACTACTGGGGACACTGTTTTATTGCTACTCACGACACGGGGCTATTGCACCTGAAAGTACTAGCCGCCCGTAACACATACACAACTACGAAGAACAACACTACTTCTGTGCACAAATCATGGCCTCAGTGGGTCATTTAAAAGAATTCAACGAAGACCAGGAGCCATGGGAGGCATATGTAGAAAGAGTAGAAGAGTACATGATGGCAAATGACATTGCGGAATCAAAACAAACCTCAGTGTTTCTGACCGCCATAGGCTGGAAGCCCTACTCCATTCTCGGAAACCCGGAACCCAGCCCTTCCAATCCTTGGTCACTCTTTTAAACAATTACTACCATCCACAACCCTTGCAGATTGCAGAGCGTTTCCGATTCTACACGAGGAAACAACAACCGGGGGAGGACATTAAAACCTATATCCGTGAATTACAAAGACTGGCCTCCACCTGCAACTTTCAAGCGCACCTGCCTGAAGCGCTGTGTGACCTTTTTGTCTGCGGCTTACTCAATAAAAACATACAGAAACGCCTCTTAACAGAAAGAAACTTAACAGAAAAATCTGCGTTTCACATTGCCATAGGCATGGAAATGGCGGATAAAGACGCATCCCAACTACAAGCTCATAACGGAAATCACTCAACAACATACCACACTGACGAGATGGATGTCAACAAGATGACAACCAACAAACCCTGTGCGACCCCATCACAGGCAAAGGCCACATACGGCCAACGACGCTGTTTCCGCTGCGGATCCCCGGCTCACGATGCACCAGCGTGTCGGTTCAAAGACGAAACATGCTACAACTGCTCAAAAAAGGGCCATTTACAGAAAGTTTGCAGAAGCACACGTACTTCTAGAACTGGGGCCAGAGGCAGAGGAAGACGACCCTCCACATATTATACAGAGTATCAGCCCATGAACGAAGAAGAGGAACCACTAGAAGATGAAGGATGGATGGCCCACCTAAGCATTCACCAACTGGAAGCAGCGGGTGACAAAATGCAAGTAAATGCTACAATCAATGGAAAAACGGTCCTTATGGATCTAGATACAGGATCAGCGGTTTCAGTATTGACCACCGACCAGCTCCAGAAGGCAGACTTACATCTCCACTTACGCCCCACCTCCATGAAACTCAAAACCTATAGCGGACACTTACTGACACCAGTGGGATATGCATCAGTTACAGTCCAGCTCGAAGACAAGGAGCACAAGGCAATCTTGTATGTGGTCAAAAGCGGAGGACCCCCACTCTTTGGCTGCACTTGGATAAGAGCCATGGGCATGCCACAACTGGTTCAGCCAGTTAATGAGATACAGGTTCCTAAATCTGAATCCACCAACAGATGGCTGGCACACCTGCAACATAAATACAGGGACGTCTTTTCCCCAGAACTAGGCAAAGTCAAGAATGCCCAAGCTACACTTCAACTGAAACCCGGAGCTACACCACGATTCTTCAAGGCACGGACCGTCCCATTCGCCATCCGTAACAAAGTGGAAACAGAGCTTCAGCGGTTAGAGAGACAAGGCATCATCTCAAAAGTTGAAAGGAGTGAGTGGGCCTCCCCCATCGTACCCGTCATCAAAAAGACTGGAGAGATTAGAATCTGTGGGGACTTTCGTATGGCGCTGAACAAACAATTAGAAGTTGATCAATACCCACTACCTCGATTGGAGGAACTCTTTGCATCCCTCGCAGGAGGAAAAACGTTTTCGAAAATTGATTTGAAGCAGGCCTATTTACAGCTGGAGGTCCAACCCGAAAGTAGACACCTTCTGACTATCAACACCCACAAAGGCCTCTATCAGTACAATAGGATGGTGTTTGGGATAGCGTCAGCTCCCGCCATCTGGCAGCGCACCATGGACGCCATTCTAGCTGATATACCACACACAAAATGCCTCCTGGATGACATGCTCATCACCGGCAAGATGGAGGAAGAACATAAACAAAATGTGGAAACAGTCCTGCAACGGTTGCAGGAGAATGGCCTCAAGGTCAACATTGAAAAATGTGAATTCTTAAAGCCCCAACTCACATTCTGTGCCCATGTCATAGACAAACGGGGCCTACATACCGCAGAAGACAAGGTACGAGCACTGATACAAGCCCCCATTCCCAAGGATGTGACACAACTACGCTCCTATTTGGGCCTACTAAATTACTATCATCGGTTCTTACCAAACCTGGCACAAACTCTGCACCCATTACATAAACTGCTGGAAGCAAAAACAGAATGGAAATGGTCACCGGAGTGCCAAACAGCTTTTCAAACTACCAAGGACCAAATCCTTCACTCAAAGGTGTTGGTCCATTATGACCTGCAAAAACCCCTCACTTTAGCATGTGATGCCTCACCCTACGGATTAGGGGCAGTACTATCCCATGTCATGCCCGACGGTTCAGAACAACCGATAGTGTTCGCATCTATGTCACTAACCCAAGCGGAAAAGAATTACTCCCAGATTGACAAAGAAGCACTAGCCATTATATGGACATTACAGAAGTTCACAATCTACGTGTACGGCCGGACATTCACTTTACTGACAGACCACAAACCGTTACTTGCTATTCTGAACCCGGAAAAAGCCATGTCTGTCACTACAGCGGCCAGATTACAAAGATACGCATTGTACCTCGGAGCATTCGATTACATGCTCCGATACCGTCCACACAACCTACATTCCAACGCCGATGCAATGTCACGCCTCCCACTTCAGAACTCGTCAACCACAAACGACATGGGACTCATATCGGACAACAGCCGAATCTGCTTCACGACGACATTCAGATCAGATGCGGTAGCAGCAGCAACAAGAGCTGACGAGACACTGGCAACTGTGCTCCACTATGTCCAAAATGGCTGGCCACACACAACAACGGCTACCACACTCCCATACGCCCGCAGGAAAGGCGAACTGACCAGCCATGGTGGTTGCCTTTTATGGGGAAATAGGATTGTGATCCCACCACAACAACGCTCCCAAGCGCTAGCCATACTACATGAAGGCCACCCAGGCATCGTAAAGATGAAACAAAGGGCAAGAACCACAGTGTGGTGGCCGTCGATCGACAGCGATATTGCAGCATGGGTAGAAAGCTGTGCAGGATGTGCGCAAACCCAGCGGCAGACATAGCCACAAACAATACAACCGTGGGAGTGGCCACAAACTCCGTGGGAAAGAGTACGCATTGATTTTGCAGGCCCAATCCGGGCCACCACATACCTAGTTTTAGTGGACGCTCATTCCAAATAGCCTGAAGTATGGCCCATGACAAACACCACAACAGAATCTACAATTAAAGTCTTACGCCACATTTTTGCAACATTTGGCCTGCCAAGACACATAGTTACAGATAATGGCCCACAGTTTGTTTCGCAAACATTCCAAGACTACGTAAGAGATATCGGAGCCACACACACACGCACCGCTCCATACCACCCAGCCACGAACGGCCAGGCAGAGAGGTTCGTTCAAACCCTCAAAGCTGCCCTAACGGCAATGCAGGTAGCAACTGACACCAAGTCCTCACTGGATGATTTCCTATCCACTTACCGCACTACACCACATGCCACTACAGGGGTTACTCCAGCACACTTGATGTTTGGCAGACCCGTGAGAACCAAGCTGCATACCTTCCTATCACAGTGCCTGTGATTGCTGCATTGTCTTGTCTGTCACCAGTAGGGGGCTTCTATTGGCTGTCTGCATTTAGCCCGCCTCATATTGCCTATTTAAACCTGGATTGGGCACCCTTTGAGTGCCCTTTCGTGTTGTTTCTGACCTTTTGCTATCACTATGTCCAGTGATAGTTGGGCCTCTGTTCCAGTGTTCCTGAGTTCCTGATTTCAACTGTTCCAGTGTCTCCTGCATGCTGAGTTGTTCCAGTCCTGGTTCCGGCCTAGTACTCTGGTGATGCAGTTCCTGCTGAACTTCTTTTCTGCTGTTTCCTGACCTGACTGATCGCTGCTGGTTCCTGTCATCTCATCGCCTGTCTCCAGTATCCTGGCGACCTTCTACCTGGTCGCGTCGGCGACATTGCTTGTTAGTCCCAGCGTGCGGACGCTGGTTTGCTCCAAAGCCTTGCGGCTACACGATTCAGTTGTTAGTCCAGTGTGCGGACACTGGTTCGCTCCCAAGCCTCGCGGCTACACGATTCCCTGTTGGTCCAGTGTGCGGACACTGGTTTGCTCCAAAGCCTATCGGCTATACAATTCAGTGTTGGTCCCAGCGTGCGGACGCTGGTTTGCTCCAAAGCCTTGCGGCTATATGATTCACTTGTTACTCCAGTGTGAGGACATTGGTTTGCTCCTAAGCCTCGCGGCTATACGATTCCCCTGTTGGTCTCAGTGTGCGGACACTGGGTTGCTTACGATCCTGTCATTCTGCCATTATCATCCGACTGCTATTGATATCTCTGGGCTGCTCTGCCCGGTATTGGTAAGGCCGGTAGAACCTTTTGCCACATTCCATCTCAGGTTGCCTTACCCGGTATTGGCAGGGCCGGTAGAGCCTACACTGTGTACTTAGTGGGGCTGCCTTGCCCAGTAATTAGGTAAGGCCGGTAGAACCGTTATGCTATTCCATCTGCAGGTTGCCTTACCCGGTATTGGCAAGGCCGGTAGAGCCTAATATTCAATTCTCTCAGACTGTCCTGTCCGGTATATTGACAGGACAGGTAGAGTCTGCCTTCTGTCTTTGCTATTACTCATGATTTATATATGTATGTGATTGCCATCCTAAGTGATCAATTATATTATGTCAATAAAATTGATTTTTACCTAAAACTTGTGTCTGAGAGTCATAACAAACCGTGACACTTCCACCCTGATTTAGCAGCGACTGTCCGAGCACACCAAGCCCGCATGGCAGGCACCGGAAAAGAACGGAGGTTCCACAAAGGGGACCAGGTTTGGGAACGCTCCTACACAACCCATCAAAAATGGGCACCAGACACCATTGAAGCAGTCACAGGGTCTCGATCCTACCTAGTACAAATGGATCAAGGACTCCGATGGCAACGGCATGTCGACCAATTACGACACAGACCTTCAACACTGGCCAACACTGTACAACCAACTCCACAAACCACGCACAGCCAACCACCGAAGGGGAACTCCAATACTTCAGGGGAAGAAGAGGACGACTATGTGTTCCCATTCAACAAAGAGGACACGCTAACAACACCAATCACTGAAGACCCTCAGGACAAGCCCACACCGACCACAATATACAGTCACCCGGGCACGCCACCCATTCCTCCCGCCAGGCCCACGAGGAACACTAGACCGCCGGACAGATGGCAATGCACAGAGAACATCAAGTCTCGCAGGAAGCCGGCTCACCACTGACAAAAAGATGCTCACTCTCTCTCGCATGCTCGCTCTCTCTCTCTCTCTCGCATGCTCGCTCTCTCTCTCGCATGCTCGCTCCCTCCCTCTCGCATGCTTGCTCTCTCCCTCTTGCATGCTCGCTCGCACACTCTCTCTCCCTCTCGCTCGCACACCCTCTCTCTCTCGCGCATTCTCTCCCGCACGTTGTCTCTCTCAGCAACCCTACCCCCTACATTCGTTTCCTTGCAGTGGGAAAGGAGATGTGGTGTCTAAATGTGGCGTGTTGCCATGGCAACCGGGCCGCCGACGACCGGAAGCAGCTGCCAGCCGGAAGCGGATGCACAGAGAAGCATCCGCTTCATCCTGCCCCTTTGTCCCGAGGCGACCCCTTTGGCGCCATTCCAGCTACACCCCAGGACCGGAGTGGACGTGCAGCCAGAGCGGAAGACTTGGACGCTTGCCAGCCACCTTCTCCACCTATCCTGCTACCTGTGTGATGTGTTCAATAAACGGAGCTGCTGTAACAGCTCCTTAAAGGAGTACCTGTGTGTGTTGTGGCTTATGTGGAGGGGACAGCACAGAAAATCTTTGCCAGTGGTCCCACCAGGTCTAGAAGCTTATCCTGGCAACTTTTTAGGGAACAATCTAAGCCCTTCCTCGGATCCTTCCCTGATTTAGATAGGTATTTTACTATACGGGGGTCAATAATAAGGGTGTCACAAATATGAGTGATTGAAGACCATGGACATTCTACCCATAATTTATTCTTGGCTTTGTTATCCAAGGATTGGCGAAGCCAGCCTTCTATATAATTTGCCACGTGAGTTTGTGGAACCCACTCTGATGATCTGGGGTGTTTGATCCCTTCTGGATCAATCATAGGTTGCCTCTTGTCGTCTAGAAAGGAATTCACATTAGGAGATTTGGCAAATGATTTACTGGTAGGGAGTCAAAATCGTAGTCAGGGTCAGAAGAATCTGAACTAGAACTAAAAGATTTGTTTAATTCATCCTCTGATGAGGAAGAAAGGCAATAAGAATCTGTTTATTGGCGTAATTTGCGCTTTTTTCCTGGATTGTCCTCCTCCCGGGTTGAGGGTCTTTTAAGTGGTAGTGAGTCACCAGTCATAATGCTAGGGTTACTAGCATCAGTATATGTAGACGTGTCAGCATCATCATTCATAGCGTTGCAATTATTCTGTTTAGCTTTCATTTTAGCGCCCTTATTCGTTTTAGTAAGGGCAGAATCTTGTGGGCAGAATGCGGTGTCAGTCACCTGTAAATTAGATGTCGGATTTGTGATGAAATAATTTGTATTAGAGAGAGCCTCAGTAATTGTCTTTGCAATTGTTTCGGACATTTGCCCCATACAGGATGAAATAAACCCAGCTACGGATCTGTTCACTGAGGCATCCATTAGTGCCTGTATATGGTTGTCAGTCAAGCCCCCAGAGTTTTTATGGGCATCTTGAAAAATGAGACTATTAGAAGAAGAATCCTGTCTTAAAAAATGAGGGTGAAAACATTTGGATTTTGTGGAGTGGAGGGGATGGGAACCTCCTTGTGGGACATGTTAAAGAGACAATATATTTATAAATGTTATATTTATTGAGGGAAAAGGAAAAAGAATGAGAATTCAAAGATAATGGAATTGGTAATGAATATTTGGGAGACCTTATACCCTTATTTTGCAGTATTGTGGAAGGTTTAATAGAAAAGGAACGCATGTTTACTAGAAAACAGTCTCTCCTCCGTTGCTTCGGCGCGTCTGACTAGAATTTTCTGCTGTCAGACGAAACCGAATATGTGAGCTCATATCCGCGCATGCGCAGATCCAAAATGAAGGCAAAACCTTAACTAAGATGGCTGCCGGCTGCCCGAGGTTAAGAACGGGCTGAATAATCAAAGGAAACCCGTGTAGAGAACGGGTAGCGGTGAACATAGAAACGGAGGCATAGCAAGATAAAACAGGTAACCGGATGAAACATAAGAAATAAAGCACAAGAAATCGGGGGTTTTCTATATCAAATTAGGAGAAATTAAAGAGGAGAAAACATTAATGTAGTGGAAGGGGATCATAAATCAAAATTAAAGAGTAACTATGTAAGTATACAATACAGAAAATTAGTGTGCAATGACTAGTGACAAGAAAGCAAAAAAGGGGGGGGACGTTGAATCTTAAAGGTCTATATTATAATTTATTTTTAAGAGCAAGTTGACAGATACTTAACTTCTGCCAAGCAGCAAAGAAAGAGGGAGTTACCTAAGGAATTCTACAATGTATATTAGAAAGATACTACTGATTGGACAGATGGGCTGAGAGGCGTGGCTTCTGTAGAACACGTGTTTTTCATTATCAATGTTTTACTTGTTTTTTCTCTTCATGCTGCTGTATTGGAGTAGTAAAGATTGACAAAGCATAATATGAGCCTCTGGTCTTGTAATAAAATTCCATTCTTCTGGATTTATAGTTCCCAATAGTGTAATTCAATCCTATAATAGGTGGGAAACTGGGTACTAATAAACTATTCGGTCAGCACAAGATTATTTGACAGACAGGCCTGTAGAGGAGCGTTTACCCCATCTCCATTTGAGTCATGTGAAATCCAATCCAGACAAACCGCATCATAAAGGCAACTCAAATACTATAAGTTAATTAAAAAAAAAAAAAAAAAATTGCAAAACACTGGAAGGATACTAGGTAAAATGGCCCAAGATATTGCAGTTATAAACACCACTTTCTCAAAGATGAGGCCAAGTATACTACAGAAAGAAAGCCGCTAAACCAATGGGGTATTTAAATTAGTTTAGACATTTGATCAAGCAGACAACCCTCTTACATCCACTGGTTTGCTATGATCTATTCCTCCTAAAACAATGTTGATTCATGTAAATAATCATATTTTTCTCTTTAATCCTGAATAAAATCCCTTTTTTTAAATTCTTTCTAGCAGTTTTCTGACTACTAAGGTCAAACTCACAGGTCTACAATTCCCAGTTTGTGTTTGTTTGTTTTTTCCACAATTGGGGATGGGGTGGGGTACAGAAGGGGCGGTATCAGGGTTCAGGATACGGCATATTTCAAAAGATGCAATACACAGTGAAATATCCTGATGCCAGACAATGAAAACCATACGTTTTTACATAGTGGGATTAAGGTATCTAGCAATATTTAGCTGGGCGGTCACCCGTCACCACAGCCTGATGGGCAAACTATCTCTGGCCACCCAGCAGAGGGCCCCACCAGCAACCTGGCATATTCATTTCGATGAGTCACATTCTACCATAGGCCAGAGTAGACAGGCTGACATCAAATGGGAGAGGAGGTAGGGAAAGCTGGGGCTAAGGAAGGTTGGAGTTATCTGGAGGGAAAGGAGGGAGAATGGGGTAGGGGGGATGTATCCGTAGGGGGTTTAGTCCAGAGAGGAGAGAACAGTCAAGGAGAGCAGTCCACAGGACTCACTCCGTCGGACTGTCGTGATTCCTCAATCTTCCATATGTAGTCCATCAAGGCCCACAATATGGAAGTCTTGGTTGTTTCCAATGGGAAGGTAGGGCGTTCCTGGCTGCCTCATCAATTTAAGGCCAGAGTGGGTGGTCTACTCTGGCCTCAGCTCCAGAAGGAACCACCAAGGCTCCGGGGGCGAGCTGATAGAAGTGACGTCTGACATCAGAGAATTCGCCATATCCCAGAAGCTCCTAGCCATTGGGTAAGTCTATCAGAAATGGTATAGAGTGCCCCATTCACCGCAACCACTAAAACAGAGTGGAGTCAGGCCTGGATAAATTGTGTGCAACCTGTTAGGGGTAAGGTACTACCAATATAGCAGCTTATAGGCCCTTTCCTTATGAAGTATAAATATAGAGTTTTTAGAAGCGGCTGTTCAGATATGCTGCCATGATTCAAATGTCAGTTCATATCCTATATCCTTCTTCCAAGCCAGCATATATTTGGTTTTGTGGTCATGTGTTCCTAGGCATATACTAATATACATACGGGAGATCAGCCCATCATGGCTGGACCCTTCCTGACACAGTTTCTCAAATCACGTCAGGCAAGGAGGAGGGCTGGGCAGAGCCATCGTCCGGGCAAAATGGGCAACCTGTGAGTACCGTTAGATTTCCGTCAGTGGCAGAGCAGGTAAAAATCCTGAGTGTCTAGACCCTGTTGAAAAGCTGAGTTATCCAGCATCAACTGAGATACCGGATGAGTCAGTGTTTTCTGAGTCTTCTCTGCATCCCAGAGGCATAAGGAATGAAGAACGTTGGGTGTCTCTGTAGCGGGTGATGGCCTAGCCGCACAGGGGAGCCACAACAGATATGGGAGCCGAGCAGACCGAGCTACACTCATCTCTATTGTGACCCAGTGCAGGCATTTTTATTTGCATACCACTGGAGGATATGGGCCAGTTGCTCTGATTAAAAATAAGAATATAGATGGGGCAAACCCAGCCTGTCACATGCCTTTGGCCTAGACAAGGCTGAGAAGACAACTCATGGCATGCGTCCCGCCCATATGAATCTTGTGATATTAGTTTATAGGTTAAGCAGTGCGGCCACCGGGACCTGGACAGGCAGAACTTGAAAGAGCTACAGAAGGCGCAGCAGTAGGTTAATCTTTGGCTAGTTGATCCTGGCCAGCCAGGATATGTTGGAGTTGCTCCATTTTGCCAAATCAGCCTGGAGAGTCCAAAGTACGGGAGGATAATTCACCGTGTAGAGTGTGGAATATGAAGTTGTTAGCTGAATACCTAAGTACCTGAAGTGGGACTCTGGCCAATGGAAGTTGAAGTTTTGAGCTTGCGGCTGTTTGGTTTAAGGCCGAATATGAATTGTCAACGTCTGGGATTTACTGGTATTAATCTGGAAACTGGAGATGTCCTGATAATGATGTAGCTCATTAAATAAATTGGGGATAGATACCAGTGGTTGGGAGAACATGAGGAGGACATTGTCTGTGAATAGGGATTGTTTGTGTTCAGAGTCCCCAGAGTGTATCCCAGAGATTGCAGAGTTAGCTCAAATACGTTCGGCTAAGGGTTCGAGTCTTAAGACAAATAAGAGGGGGGACAACGGGCAGCTCTGGTGCGTGCCGCTACATATGGAAAAGTGAGAAGAGTGAAAACCATTAACTGCAACCCTTGCCGATGGGGAAGAGTACAGTGCTATTATGGCCAGTAGGAACTGTTTCAGGAAGTGATAATGACAAAGAACTGCAAGCATGAATTTCCAATTCAGTTGGTCGAATGCTTTTTGTGCATCAAGCGATAAAATGATGGAAGGTATCTGAGAGGAATTTGCATTGTGTATGAGATCTATTGTTCTTATGTTATCAGAGTCCTGCCTACCCCATAGAAAACTGACCTGGTCAGGATGGACCAAAGACGGAAGGAGGGAGTACAGCTTATTGGCCAGAATTTTTGTTAAAATGTTTACGTCGGAATTGATCAAAGATATTGGTTGGTAAGAGTCACAATTCAGCTAGTCTTTTCCGGGTTTGTGGATGCGGGCTACCGTGGCTTGCAGCATGGGGGGGGGGGCTATTCTGTGATGAGCTGAACACCCTCTCCAGATGGGCGAGAGAGGAGGAAGAAAGGTTTTATAGTAGTTGTTGGAGAATACATCTGGGCCCAGTGATTTGTTGCGTTTAAGGTGTCGAACTGCACATAGTCATGGGACAGCAGTGATGGAGAGCAATCGGCTAAGTACGGGGGCACCTTGGATGCTATTGTGCCCGGGGCATGAGTATCAGTGTATAATTCTGAATAAAATGAAACAAATGTTTGTGTTGTTGGGGTTCCTAGGGTTAGTGTTGTGGTTTGTGGGGTTCCTAGGGTTAGGGATTGGATTGTAGGGGTTCCTAGGGTTAGTGTTGTGGTTTGTGGGGTTCCTAGGGTTGGGGGCTCGGGTTGGAAGGGTTCCTAGGCTTAGGGTTGGGGTTTGTGGGGTTCCAAGGGTTGGGGGCTCGGGTTGGAAGGGTTCCTAGGGTTAGGGATTGGATTGTAGGGGTTCCTAGGGTTAGGGTTGGGGTTTGTTGGGTTCCTAGGGTTGGGGGCTCGGGTTGGAAGGGTTCCTAGGGTTAGGGATTGGATTGTAGGGGTTCCTAGGGTTAGGGTTGGGGTTTGTGGGGTTCCTAGGGTTGGGGGCTCGGGTTGGAAGGGTTCCTAGGGTTAGGGATTGGATTGTAGGGGTTCCTAGGGTTAGGGTTGGGGTTTGTGGGGTTCCTAGGGTTGGGGGCTCGGGTTGGAAGGGTTCCTAGGGTTAGGGATTGGATTGTAGGGGTTCCTAGGGTTAGGGTTGGGGTTTGTGGGGTTCCTAGGGTTGGGGGCTCGGTTGGAAGGGTTCCTAGGGTTAGGGATTGGATTGTAGGGGTTCCTAGGGTTAGGGTTGGGGTTTGTGGGGTTCCAAGGGTTGGGGGCTCGGGTTGGAAGGGTTCCTAGGGTTAGGGATTGGATTGTAGGGGTTCCTAGGGTTAGGGTTGGGGTTTGTGGGGTTCCTAGGGTTGGGGGCTCGGGTTGGAAAGGTTCCTAGGGTTAGGGATTGGATTGTAGGGGTTCCTAGGGTTGGGGGCTCGGGTTGGAAGGGTTCCTAGGGTTAGGGATTGGATTGTAGGGGTTCCTAGGGTTAGGGTTGGGGTTTGTGGGGTTCCTAGGGTTGGGGGCTCGGGTTGGAAGGGTTCCTAGGGTTAGGGATTGGATTGTAGGGGTTCCTAGGGTTAGGGTTGGGGTTTGTGGGGTTCCTAGGTTTGGGGGCTCGGGTTGGAAGGGTTCCTAGGGTTAGGGATTGGATTGTAGGGGTTCCTAGGGTTAGGGTTGGGGTTTGTGGGGTTCCTAGGGTTGGGGGCTCGGTTGGAAGGGTTCCTAGGGTTAGGGATTGGATTGTAGGGGTTCCTAGGGTTAGGGTTGGGGTTTGTGGGGTTCCTAGGGTTGGGGGCTCGGGTTGGAAGGGTTCCTAGGGTTAGGGATTGGATTGTAGGGGTTCCTAGGGTTAGGGTTGGGGTTTGTGGGGTTCCTAGGGTTGGGGGCTCGGGTTGGAAGGGTTCCTAGGGTTAGGGATTGGATTGTAGGGGTTCCTAGGGTTAGGGTTGGGGTTTGTGGGGTTCCTAGGGTTGGGGGCTCGGTTGGAAGGGTTCCTAGGGTTAGGGATTGGATTGTAGGGGTTCCTAGGGTTAGGGTTGGGGTTTGTGGGGTTCCAAGGGTTGGGGGCTCGGGTTGGAAGGGTTCCTAGGGTTAGGGATTGGATTGTAGGGGTTCCTAGGGTTAGGGTTGGGGTTTGTGGGGTTCCTAGGGTTGGGGGCTCGGGTTGGAAGGGTTCCTAGGGTTAGGGATTGGATTGTAGGGGTTCCTAGGGTTAGGGTTGGGGTTTGTGGGGTTCCTAGGGTTGGGGGCTCGGGTTGGAAGGGTTCCTAGGGTTAGGGATTGGATTGTAGGGGTTCCTAGGGTTAGGGTTGGGGTTTGTGGGGTTCCTAGGGTTGGGGGCTCGGGTTGGAAGGGTTCCTAGGGTTAGGGATTGGATTGTAAGGGTTCCTAGGGTTAGGGTTGGGGTTTGTGGGGTTCCTAGGGTTGGGGGCTCGGGTTGGAAGGGTTCCTAGGGTTAGGGATTGGATTGTAGGGGTTCCTAGGGTTAGGGTTGGGGTTTGTGGGGTTCCTAGGGTTGGGGGCTCGGTTGGAAGGGTTCCTAGGGTTAGGGATTGGATTGTAGGGGTTCCTAGGGTTAGGGTTGGGGTTTGTGGGGTTCCAAGGGTTGGGGGCTCGGGTTGGAAGGGTTCCTAGGGTTAGGGATTGGATTGTAGGGGTTCCTAGGGTTAGGGTTGGGGTTTGTGGGGTTCCTAGGGTTGGGGGCTCGGGTTGGAAAGGTTCCTAGGGTTAGGGATTGGATTGTAGGGGTTCCTAGGGTTGGGGGCTCGGGTTGGAAGGGTTCCTAGGGTTAGGGATTGGATTGTAGGGGTTCCTAGGGTTAGGGTTGGGGTTTGTGGGGTTCCTAGGGTTGGGGGCTCGGTTGGAAGGGTTCCTAGGGTTAGGGATTGGATTGTAGGGGTTCCTAGGGTTAGGGTTGGGGTTTGTGGGGTTCCTAGGGTTGGGGGCTCGGGTTGGAAGGGTTCCTAGGGTTAGGGATTGGATTGTAGGGGTTCCTAGGGTTAGGGTTGGGGTTTGTGGGGTTCCTAGGGTTGGGGGCTCGGGTTGGAAGGGTTCCTAGGGTTAGGGATTGGATTGTAGGGGTTCCTAGGGTTAGGGTTGGGGTTTGTGGGGTTCCTAGGGTTGGGGGCTCGGTTGGAAGGGTTCCTAGGGTTAGGGATTGGATTGTAGGGGTTCCTAGGGTTAGGGTTGGGGTTTGTGGGGTTCCAAGGGTTGGGGGCTCGGGTTGGAAGGGTTCCTAGGGTTAGGGATTGGATTGTAGGGGTTCCTAGGGTTAGGGTTGGGGTTTGTGGGGTTCCTAGGGTTGGGGGCTCGGTTGGAAGGGTTCCTAGGGTTAGGGATTGGATTGTAGGGGTTCCTAGGGTTAGGGTTGGGGTTTGTGGGGTTCCAAGGGTTGGGGGCTCGGGTTGGAAGGGTTCCTAGGGTTAGGGATTGGATTGTAGGGGTTCCTAGGGTTAGGGTTGGGGTTTGTGGGGTTCCTAGGGTTGGGGGCTCGGGTTGGAAAGGTTCCTAGGGTTAGGGATTGGATTGTAGGGGTTCCTAGGGTTGGGGGCTCGGGTTGGAAGGGTTCCTAGGGTTAGGGATTGGATTGTAGGGGTTCCTAGGGTTAGGGTTGGGGTTTGTGGTGTTCCTAGGGTTGGGGGCTCGGGTTGGAAGGGTTCCTAGGGTTAGGGATTGGATTGTAGGGGTTCCTAGGGTTAGGGTTGGGGTTTGTGGGGTTCCTAGGGTTGGGGGCTCGGGTTGGAAGGGTTCCTAGGGTTAGGGATTGGATTGTAGGGGTTCCTAGGGTTAGGGTTGGGGTTTGTGGGGTTCCTAGGGTTGGGGGCTCGGGTTGGAAGGGTTCCTAGGGTTAGGGATTGGATTGTAAGGGTTCCTAGGGTTAGGGTTGGGGTTTGTTGGGTTCCTAGGGTTGGGGGCTCGGGTTGGAAGGGTTCCTAGGGTTAGGGATTGGATTGTAGGGGTTCCTAGGGTTAGGGTTGGGGTTTGTGGGGTTCCTAGGGTTGGGGGCTCGGGTTGGAAGGGTTCCTAGGGTTAGGGATTGGATTGTAGGGGTTCCTAGGGTTGGGGGCTCGGGTTGGAAGGGTTCCTAGGGTTAGGGATTGGATTGTAGGGGTTCCTAGGGTTAGGGTTGGGGTTTGTGGGGTTCCTAGGGTTGGGGGCTCGGTTGGAAGGGTTCCTAGGGTTAGGGATTGGATTGTAGGGGTTCCTAGGGTTAGGGTTGGGGTTTGTGGGGTTCCTAGGGTTGGGGGCTCGGGTTGGAAGGGTTCCTAGGGTTAGGGATTGGATTGTAGGGGTTCCTAGGGTTAGGGTTGGGGTTTGTGGGGTTCCTAGGGTTGGGGGCTCGGGTTGGAAGGGTTCCTAGGGTTAGGGATTGGATTGTAGGGGTTCCTAGGGTTAGGGTTGGGGTTTGTGGGGTTCCTAGGGTTGGGGGCTCGGGTTGGAAGGGTTCCTAGGGTTAGGGATTGGATTGTAGGGGTTCCTAGGGTTAGGGTTGGGGTTTGTGGGGTTCCTAGGGTTGGGGGCTCGGGTTGGAAGGGTTCCTAGGGTTAGGGATTGGATTGTAGGGGTTCCTAGGGTTAGGGTTGGGGTTTGTGGGGTTCCTAGGGTTGGGGGCTCGGGTTGGAAGGGTTCCTAGGGTTAGGGATTGGATTGTAGGGGTTCCTAGGGTTAGGGTTGGGGTTTGTTGGGTTCCTAGGGTTGGGGGCTCGGGTTGGAAGGGTTCCTAGGGTTAGGGATTGGATTGTAGGGGTTCCTAGGGTTAGGGTTGGGGTTTGTGGGGTTCCTAGGGTTGGGGGCTCGGGTTGGAAGGGTTCCTAGGGTTAGGGATTGGATTGTAGGGGTTCCTAGGGTTAGGGTTGGGGTTTGTGGGGTTCCTAGGGTTGGGGGCTCGGGTTGGAAAGGTTCCTAGGGTTAGGGATTGGATTGTAGGGGTTCCTAGGGTTAGGGTTGGGGTTTGTGGGGTTCCTAGGGTTGGGGGCTCGGGTTGGAAGGGTTCCTAGGGTTAGGGATTGGATTGTAGGGGTTCCTAGGGTTAGGGTTGGGGTTTGTGGGGTTCCTAGGTTTGGGGGCTCGGGTTGGAAGGGTTCCTAGGGTTAGGGATTGGATTGTAGGGGTTCCTAGGGTTAGGGTTGGGGTTTGTGGGGTTCCTAGGGTTGGGGGCTCGGTTGGAAGGGTTCCTAGGGTTAGGGATTGGATTGTAGGGGTTCCTAGGGTTAGGGTTGGGGTTTGTGGGGTTCCTAGGGTTGGGGGCTCGGGTTGGAAGGGTTCCTAGGGTTAGGGATTGGATTGTAGGGGTTCCTAGGGTTAGGGTTGGGGTTTGTGGGGTTCCTAGGGTTGGGGGCTCGGTTGGAAGGGTTCCTAGGGTTAGGGATTGGATTGTAGGGGTTCCTAGGGTTAGGGTTGGGGTTTGTGGGGTTCCTAGGGTTGGGGGCTCGGGTTGGAAGGGTTCCTAGGGTTAGGGATTGGATTGTAGGGGTTCCTAGGGTTAGGGTTGGGGTTTGTGGGGTTCCTAGGGTTGGGGGCTCGGTTGGAAGGGTTCCTAGGGTTAGGGATTGGATTGTAGGGGTTCCTAGGGTTAGGGTTGGGGTTTGTGGGGTTCCAAGGGTTGGGGGCTCGGGTTGGAAGGGTTCCTAGGGTTAGGGATTGGATTGTAGGGGTTCCTAGGGTTAGGGTTGGGGTTTGTTGGGTTCCTAGGGTTGGGGGCTCGGGTTGGAAGGGTTCCTAGGGTTAGGGATTGGATTGTAGGGGTTCCTAGGGTTAGGGTTGGGGTTTGTGGGGTTCCTAGGGTTGGGGGCTCGGGTTGGAAGGGTTCCTAGGGTTAGGGATTGGATTGTAGGGGTTCCTAGGGTTAGGGTTGGGGTTTGTGGGGTTCCTAGGGTTGGGGGCTCGGTTGGAAGGGTTCCTAGGGTTAGGGATTGGATTGTAGGGGTTCCTAGGGTTAGGGTTGGGGTTTGTGGGGTTCCAAGGGTTGGGGGCTCGGGTTGGAAGGGTTCCTAGGGTTAGGGATTGGATTGTAGGGGTTCCTAGGGTTAGGGTTGGGGTTTGTGGGGTTCCTAGGGTTGGGGGCTCGGTTGGAAGGGTTCCTAGGGTTAGGGATTGGATTGTAGGGGGTTCCTAGGGTTAGGGTTGGGGTTTGTGGGGTTCCAAGGGTTGGGGGCTCGGGTTGGAAGGGTTCCTAGGGTTAGGGATTGGATTGTAGGGGTTCCTAGGGTTAGGGTTGGGGTTTGTGGGGTTCCTAGGGTTGGGGGCTCGGTTGGAAGGGTTCCTAGGGTTAGGGATTGGATTGTAGGGGTTCCTAGGGTTAGGGTTGGGGTTTGTGGGGTTCCTAGGGTTGGGGGCTCGGGTTGGAAGGGTTCCTAGGGTTAGGGATTGGATTGTAGGGGTTCCTAGGGTTAGGGTTGGGGTTTGTGGGGTTCCTAGGGTTGGGGGCTCGGGTTGGAAGGGTTCCTAGGGTTAGGGATTGGATTGTAGGGGTTCCTAGGGTTAGGGTTGGGGTTTGTGGGGTTCCTAGGGTTGGGGGCTCGGTTGGAAGGGTTCCTAGGGTTAGGGATTGGATTGTAGGGGTTCCTAGGGTTAGGGTTGGGGTTTGTGGGGTTCCAAGGGTTGGGGGCTCGGGTTGGAAGGGTTCCTAGGGTTAGGGATTGGATTGTAGGGGTTCCTAGGGTTAGGGTTGGGGTTTGTGGGGTTCCTAGGGTTGGGGGCTCGGTTGGAAGGGTTCCTAGGGTTAGGGATTGGATTGTAGGGGTTCCTAGGGTTAGGGTTGGGGTTTGTGGGGTTCCAAGGGTTGGGGGCTCGGGTTGGAAGGGTTCCTAGGGTTAGGGATTGGATTGTAGGGGTTCCTAGGGTTAGGGTTGGGGTTTGTGGGGTTCCTAGGGTTGGGGGCTCGGGTTGGAAAGGTTCCTAGGGTTAGGGATTGGATTGTAGGGGTTCCTAGGGTTGGGGGCTCGGGTTGGAAGGGTTCCTAGGGTTAGGGATTGGATTGTAGGGGTTCCTAGGGTTAGGGTTGGGGTTTGTGGTGTTCCTAGGGTTGGGGGCTCGGGTTGGAAGGGTTCCTAGGGTTAGGGATTGGATTGTAGGGGTTCCTAGGGTTAGGGTTGGGGTTTGTGGGGTTCCTAGGGTTGGGGGCTCGGGTTGGAAGGGTTCCTAGGGTTAGGGATTGGATTGTAGGGGTTCCTAGGGTTAGGGTTGGGGTTTGTGGGGTTCCTAGGGTTGGGGGCTCGGGTTGGAAGGGTTCCTAGGGTTAGGGATTGGATTGTAGGGGTTCCTAGGGTTAGGGTTGGGGTTTGTGGGGTTCCTAGGGTTGGGGGCTCGGTTGGAAGGGTTCCTAGGGTTAGGGATTGGATTGTAGGGGTTCCTAGGGTTAGGGTTGGGGTTTGTGGGGTTCCAAGGGTTGGGGGCTCGGGTTGGAAGGGTTCCTAGGGTTAGGGATTGGATTGTAGGGGTTCCTAGGGTTAGGGTTGGGGTTTGTTGGGTTCCTAGGGTTGGGGGCTCGGGTTGGAAGGGTTCCTAGGGTTAGGGATTGGATTGTAGGGGTTCCTAGGGTTAGGGTTGGGGTTTGTGGGGTTCCTAGGGTTGGGGGCTCGGGTTGGAAGGGTTCCTAGGGTTAGGGATTGGATTGTAGGGGTTCCTAGGGTTAGGGTTGGGGTTTGTGGGGTTCCTAGGGTTGGGGGCTCGGGTTGGAAGGGTTCCTAGGGTTAGGGATTGGATTGTAGGGGTTCCTAGGGTTAGGGTTGGGGTTTGTTGGGTTCCTAGGGTTGGGGGCTCGGGTTGGAAGGGTTCCTAGGGTTAGGGATTGGATTGTAGGGGTTCCTAGGGTTAGGGTTGGGGTTTGTGGGGTTCCTAGGGTTGGGGGCTCGGGTTGGAAGGGTTCCTAGGGTTAGGGATTGGATTGTAGGGGTTCCTAGGGTTAGGGTTGGGGTTTGTGGGGTTCCTAGGGTTGGGGGCTCGGGTTGGAAGGGTTCCTAGGGTTAGGGATTGGATTGTAGGGGTTCCTAGGGTTAGGGTTGGGGTTTGTGGGGTTCCTAGGGTTGGGGGCTCGGGTTGGAAGGGTTCCTAGGGTTAGGGATTGGATTGTAGGGGTTCCTAGGGTTAGGGTTGGGGTTTGTGGGGTTCCTAGGGTTGGGGGCTCGGGTTGGAAGGGTTCCTAGGGTTAGGGATTGGATTGTAGGGGTTCCTAGGGTTAGGGTTGGGGTTTGTGGGGTTCCTAGGGTTGGGGGCTCGGTTGGAAGGGTTCCTAGGGTTAGGGATTGGATTGTAGGGGTTCCTAGGGTTAGGGTTGGGGTTTGTGGGGTTCCTAGGGTTGGGGGCTCGGGTTGGAAGGGTTCCTAGGGTTAGGGATTGGATTGTAGGGGTTCCTAGGGTTAGGGTTGGGGTTTGTGGGGTTCCTAGGGTTGGGGGCTCGGTTGGAAGGGTTCCTAGGGTTAGGGATTGGATTGTAGGGGTTCCTAGGGTTAGGGTTGGGGTTTGTGGGGTTCCTAGGGTTGGGGGCTCGGGTTGGAAGGGTTCCTAGGGTTAGGGATTGGATTGTAGGGGTTCCTAGGGTTAGGGTTGGGGTTTGTGGGGTTCCTAGGGTTGGGGGCTCGGGTTGGAAAGGGTTCCTAGGGTTAGGGATTGGATTGTAGGGGTTCCTAGGTTAGGGGTTGGGGTTCCTAGGGTTGGGGGCTCGGGTTGGAAGGGTTCCTAGGGTTAGGGATTGGATTGTAGGGGTTCCTAGGGTTAGGGTTGGGGTTTGTGGGGTTCCTAGGGTTGGGGGCTCGGGTTGGAAGGGTTCCTAGGGTTAGGGATTGGATTGTAGGGGTTCCTAGGGTTAGGGTTGGGGTTTGTGGGGTTCCTAGGGTTGGGGGCTCGGGTTGGAAGGGTTCCTAGGGTTAGGGATTGGATTGTAGGGGTTCCTAGGGTTAGGGTTGGGGTTTGTGGGGTTCCTAGGGTTGGGGGCTCGGGTTGGAAGGGTTCCTAGGGTTAGGAGGGTTAGGGTTGGGGTTTGTGGGGTTCCTAGGGTTGGGGGCTCGGGTTGAAGGGTTCCTAGGGTTAGGGATTGATTGTAGGGGTTCCTAGGGTTAGGGTTGGGGTTTGTGGGGTTCCTAGGGTTGGGGGCTCGGTTGGAAGGGTTCCTAGGGTTAGGGATTGGATTGTAGGGGTTCTAGGGTTAGGGTTGGGGTTTGTGGGTTCCTAGGGTTGGGGCTCGGGTTGGAAGGGTTCCTAGGGTTAGGGATTGGATTGTAGGGGTTCCTAGGGTTGGGGGCTCGGGTTGGAAGGGTTCCTAGGGTTAGGGATTGGATTGTAGGGGTTCCTAGGGTTAGGGTTGGGGTTTGTGGGGGTTCCAAGGGTTGGGGGCTCGGGTTGGAAGGGTTCCTAGGGTTAGGGATTGGATTGTAGGGTTCCTAGGGTTAGGGTTGGGGTTTGTGGGGTTCTAGGGTTTGGGGGCTCGGGTTGGAAGGGTTCCTAGGGTTAGGGATTGGATTGTAGGGGTTCCTAGGGGTTGGGGTCAGGGTTGGAAGGTTCCTAGGGGCTTCTAGGGATTGGATTGTAGGGGTTCCTAGGGTTAGGGTTGGGGTTTGTGGGTTCCTAGGGTTGGGGCTCGGGTTGGAAGGGTTCCTAGGGTTAGGGATTGGATTGTAGGGGTTCCTAGGGTTAGGGTTGGGGTTTGTGGGGTTTCCTAGGGTTGGGGGCTCGGGTTGGAAGGGTTCCTAGGGTTAGGGATTGGATTGTAGGGGTTCCTAGGGTTAGGGTTGGGGTTTGTGGGGTTCCTAGGGTTGGGGGCTCGGGTTGGAAGGGTTCCTAGGGTTAGGGATTGGATTGTAGGGGGTTCCTAGGGTTAGGGTTGGGGTTTGTGGGTTCCTAGGGTTGGGGGCTCGGGTTGGAAGGGTTCCTAGGGTTAGGGATTGGATTGTAGGGGTTCCTAGGGTTAGGGTTGGGGTTTGTGGGGTTCCTAGGGTTGGGGGCTCGGGTTGGGAAGGGTTTCCTAGGGTTAGGGATTGGATTGTAGGGGTTCCTAGGGTTAGGGTGGGGTTTGTGGGGTTCCTAGGGGTTGGGGGGCTCGGGTTGGAAGGGTTTCCTAGGGTTAGGGATTGGATTGTAGGGGTTCCTAGGGTTAGGGTTGGGGTTTGTGGGGTTCCTAGGGTTGGGGGCTCGGGTTGGAAGGGTTCCTAGGGTTAGGATTGGATTGTAGGGGTTCCTAGGGTTAGGGTTGGGGTTTGTGGGGGTTCCTAGGGTTGGGGGCTCGGGTTGAAGGGGTTCCTAGGGTTAGGGATTGGATTGTAGGGGTTCCTAGGGTTAGGGTTGGGGTTTGTGGGGTTCCTAGGGTTGGGGGCTCGGGTTGGAAGGGTTCCTAGGGTTAGGGATTGGATTGTAGGGGTTCCTAGGGTTAGGGTTGGGGTTTGTGGGGTTCCTAGGGTTGGGGGCTCGGGTTGGAAGGGTTCCTAGGGTTAGGGATTGGATTGTAGGGGTTCCTAGGGTTAGGGTTGGGGTTTGTGGGGTTCCTAGGGTTGGGGGCTCGGGTTGGAAGGGTTCCTAGGGTTAGGGATTGGATTGTAGGGGTTCCTAGGGTTAGGGTTGGGGTTTGTTGGGTTCCTAGGGTTGGGGCTCGGGTTGGAAGGGTTCCTAGGGTTAGGGATTGGATTGTAGGGGTTCCTAGGGTTAGGGTTGGGGTTTGTGGGTTCCTAGGGTTGGGGGCTCGGGTTGGAAGGGTTCCTAGGGTTAGGGATTGGATTGTAGGGGTTCCTAGGGGTTAGGGGGCTCGGGTTGAGGGTTCCTAGGGTTAGGGGATTGGATTGTAGGGGTTCCTAGGGTTAGGGTTGGGGTTTGTGGGGTTCCTAGGGTTGGGGGCTCGGTTGGAAGGGTTCCTAGGGTTAGGGATTGGATTGTAGGGTTCCTAGGGTTAGGGTTGGGGTTTGTGGGGTTCCTAGGGTTGGGGGCTCGGGTTGGAAGGGTTCCTAGGGTTAGGGATTGGATTGTAGGGGTTCCTAGGGTTAGGGTTGGGGTTTGTGGGGTTCCTAGGGTTGGGGGCTCGGTTGGAAGGGTTCCTAGGGTTAGGATTGGATTGTAGGGGTTCCTAGGGTTAGGGTTGGGGTTTGTGGGGTTCCTAGGGTTGGGGGCTCGGGTTGGAAGGGTTCCTAGGGTTAGGGATTGGATTGTAGGGGTTCCTAGGGTTAGGGTTGGGGTTTGTGGGTTCCTAGGGTTGGGGGCTCGGGTTGGAAGGGTTCCTAGGGTTAGGGATTGGATTGTAGGGTTCCTAGGGTTAGGGTTGGGGTTTGTGGGGTTCCTAGGGTTGGGGGCTCGGTTGGAAGGGTTCCTAGGGTTAGGGATTGATTGTAGGGGTTCCTAGGGTTAGGGTTGGGTTTGTGGGGTTCCTAGGGTTGGGGGCTCGGGTTGGAAGGGTTCCTAGGGTTAGGGATTGGATTGTAGGGGTTCCTAGGGTTAGGGTTGGGGTTTGTGGGTTCCTAGGTTGGGGGGCTCGGTTGGAAGGGTTCCTAGGGTTAGGGATTGGATTGTAGGGGTTCCTAGGGTTAGGGTTGGGGTTTGTGGGGTTCCTAGGGTTGGGGCTCGGGTTGGAAGGGTCCTAGGGTTAGGATTGATTGTAGGGTTCCTAGGGTTAGGGTTGGGTTTGTGGGGTTCCTAGGGTTGGGGGCTCGGGTTGGAAGGGTTCCTAGGGTTAGGGATTGGATTGTAGGGGTTCCTAGGGTTAGGGTTGGGGTTTGTGGGTTCCTAGGGTTGGGGGCTCGGGTTGGAAGGGTTCCTAGGGTTAGGGATTGGATTGTAGGGGTTCCTAGGGTTAGGGTTGGGGTTTGTGGGGTTCCTAGGGTTGGGGGCTCGGGTTGGAAGGGTTCCTAGGGTTAGGGAATGGATTGTAGGGGTTCCTAGGGTTAGGGTTGGGGTTTGTGGGGTTCCTAGGGTTGGGGCTCGGGTTGGAAGGGTTCCCTAGGGTTAGGGATGGATTGTAGGGGTTCCTAGGGTTAGGGTGGGTTTGTGGGGTTCCTAGGGTTGGGGGCTCGGGTTGGAAGGGTTCCTAGGGTTAGGGATTGGATTGTAGGGGTCCTAGGGTTAGGGTTGGGGCTTGTGGGGTTCCTAGGGTTGGGGCTCGGGTTGGAAGGGTCCTAGGGTTAGGATTGGATTGTAGGGGTTCCTAGGGTTAGGGTGGGGTTTGTGGGGTTCCTAGGGTTGGGGGCTCGGGTTGGAAGGGTTCCTCAGGGTTAGGGAATTGGATTGTAGGGGTTCCTAGGGTTAGGGTTGGGGTTTGTGGGGTTCCTAGGGTTGGGGGCTCGGTGGAAGGGTTCCTAGGGTTAGGGATTGGATGTGTAGGGTTCCTAGGTTAGGGTTGGGGTTTGTGGGGTTCCTAGGTGGATGGGGTCTCGGTGAAGGGGTCCTAGGGTTGGGACTCTCGCGGTTGGAAGGGTTCCTAGGGTTAGGGATTGGATTGTAGGGTTCCTAGGTTAGGGTCTGGGGTTTGTGGCGTTCCAAGGGTTGGGGGCTCGGAGTTGGAAGGGTTCCTAGGGTTAGGCG